>NC_051167.1:127923651-127963651 GCF_013339725.1 Rhipicephalus microplus | reverse complement strand
GTCGGGTTCATTTGTCATCAGTAAGTGCAGTGTTTCCAACCCAGCCGTAAGTTGGGACACAGATGGCGTGAATTCGGAATTTCTCGAGCTGTGCAGTACATCCCCGGCAGTTTTCTTGCACTGCATCAACTATAGCGACCACTGCTCGAGATAGCAAAGCGCAAAGTGAGTACACGGTTTCGTCTGCTATACTAGTTGGGTGCAACGTTTTCAACACAGCCATAAGTGAGGCTGTATGTGGTTTGTGTTCGTACTTTCTCGCGCTGTCTCTAATAACGACCACTGCCAAACACATGAAAGCACGGAGTGCACGGTACTGCGATCCTTCGTGACAACTTGTGAATGCAATGTCGTTCGTGGTGGCCAGCTTGTTCCAGTGTACTTATAGGTGGCAGAAGATGTAAGTGTTTTCCGTATGTGCTGCGTCGGACTTCTAAAAGGTAGGGAAAACACGATCACAAGAAGTTCTCTGCGGAGCAGACATCATGATGATCGGGTCACTAAACAAATCAGGGACAAGAAAACAAGAATAACCAGAACTTGTTTCTCTGTACACGTTGCTTTACATTCGTTGAAGTTATCTTTCAGCGAAGAATCGTCACACACACACACACACACACACACACACACACACACACACACACACACACACACACACACACACACACACACACACACACACACACACACACACACACACACACACACACACACACACACACACACACACACACACACACACACTTATTTACTTTATTTTTATATATACTCGGCAAGATATGGGAGGGAAGGCTGCGTTAGAGCCGGCTATCCCAACATCATGGTAGTAATGCACAGACGGCCAAATCTTCAGCTATCGTGCATGTGTGCCAGTTGTTTCTGTGTATCTTTGCCATGCGACTGAATTAGGTTCCAAGAAAGGTGAGTATAAGTGTATGGCCAATGAGCATATGTCCACGAAGCTTTATTGGTAACTTCTTTTCATATTATGGCGCTGAGACACAAAAAAAGTGGCCACTGCGCAAAATAGGTAAAGTTGTGGCCGACTGTACAAGATACACACAAAGATAAAAAGTAAAAAGAAACAAAAATAGAACACACACACAAACACGCACGCACGCACTTGCACAAGCCGCAATGTACGCCCCGCCGCGTTGGTCTAGTGGCTAAGGTATACTCGGCTGCTGACCCCCAGGTCGCGGGATCGAATCCCGGCTGTGGCGGCTGCATTTTCGATGGAGGCGAATACTATAGGCCCGTGTGCTCAGATTTGGGTGCACGTTAAAAAACACCAGGTGGTGGAAATGTGTTCTGTACAACACTTAGCTTTAACCTCCTATTTATAAGAGCTTTTGTTTTCAAGTTTTAGGCCAATCGAGCCAGCCATCGCATTCCAGTTGCTTAGAGGCGAATTCAGGCGTGCTCCTTGAAAAACGAAATGTCGCTAGGTGCTAGAGCCATAAAAAAATGAATTATTTCGAAACGTTAGGAGTACAGAGCAGTAGTCTTAAACGAAGACATAAAAAAAGGTGTCTTATGCGCATCAATTTTACAGAAATGGGCTTCAGCGAGCGCGAGGCTGTTGGATGATGGAATAAGCACATTTTTTTTTTCAAACGAGGGTAAAATAGAAGCAAATCTACACGCACGCACTAGGGGGAAAAACATAATAGAAAAAGTGATAGACACGTAACTATAGAAAAAAATAAAGGGTGAAGGGGTGAAGTAAATAGAAAATTTTCGCCGTCGCAGCCCATCTAGTGCTCGATCATGCCGAAAGGTTTAAAACAGGCGGAGGGTAATACAGGAGCGGATGGCAAGGGAAAGGGTGAGCGAAGAGGGAAAATGAAATATCAGAGATGACGTGGAACGGCAGAAGGAACAAGCAAGCCAAGGATGGAGCAGAGAGGAAGAAAGAGAGAAGAAAGCGCGATCGAATCCACAATGACGGAGATAAGTGCAGACGTGACAGGAAAGACGCGCAAAATGAAAATTTATCACATTGAAGAAGAGCTATAACAAATTAGACGGACAGGTAAGCTACACAACCAGAGATGCACGGATAGGTATAAATAATTAGATAGACGGATAGGTATAAACAGATAAAGATAAGAATAGATAGATACACCCGTAGACATAGATGGATAGACAGAAAAAATAACAGATACATAAATAGACCGATCGACAGCGAAAATGTAGGAAAAAAAAATATGCGGACATAAGCGAGAGCGGTTGAATATAGAAACCGCTGCATGGATAAACAGATATTCTTTCACAAAGAATCTCTACCAGCTTGCTGCCTTTTTTTGGTTTTAACGCACGCAGGCACACACACACACACAAACACACAAACACACACACACACACACACACACGCACGCACGCACGCGCACACACACACAAAGAGAGAGAGAGAGAGAGAGAGAGAGAGAAACTGTCGCGGTGATAAAATTTGCCAGAGGTAGTTGAGCACTATACGACACGACATCACTGCTGCCGCTTTTGCTGCTCTCGCCGCCATGCATCATAAGTATCGGCACCGTCCATGGCTGGCAAGACACTTTTGAGAAAATAACTCAGGGTATACATAGCGCGCACTCTACACATCAAGAGAGGCGTTTCTATATCGGGCTCGCGAAAGTAAAGCCCGCTCAAGAGGGCAAGCAGCGCGCTCTACTGGACGGACAAAAGCTGTGAGCAAGAATAAGACAAAGAAAAGAATAAAAAGCGGCAGCTACTAAGGAAGAGTCTGGAATACAAGCTGGATAGCATAACACTAGTATAGTCTTAATGTATTACGTATAATTGCCATTTCATTTCTTTATTTTCGAAATCACCTACCATTCTTAAAATAACATTTCGAATTCTCAACGTCTCATTTATGGCCCATCCCCCAAAAGTGGGTACGTGGCATTTATTGAAGAAAAACAAACAAACAAAGGTCATTGTCACCGAGATGTCTGTTCTGCTGGAGAATGATTCTTAATCGAATCAGGGCGGTATTGATCGCATATCTCTCAATTAGTAAAATTAAATTTCGTCTAACCATTAGACAATTCATTAGACTTACAATTATTATGTGATCCCCTCTATCTGATTGTTCGTTTCTTGGCCAATCCCCTAAAGTGGGTGTGAGCCGTGCATTTAGGCCATCATCACCACCACCACCATCAACACCACCACCACCATCATCATCATCATTATCATCAAAAGAAGACGAGACAGACAAACACGACTACGGGGCGGAAGGGCCAGGGTCTGGCTACGCCGGCTGGCAGCGCGGCAGCCCCGGCGGTGACGTCACGGCGTGTCTTATGAGAGGGCGTAGCGAAAGGTTAAGAAAGCCGCGGCGCTATAAATGCGTAGTGGAGGGCTGCATACTGCGCTTGACACGTGCATCGCCGTGAAGGGTGAATCGCAGGGGGTGAGAACACACATCGAAAGAAAGGAGGGAAGGATGGAAGAGAATAATTACAAAAGAAAGCAAAGAAAGACCTAAACGTAGAAATGACAAAAAAAAGGCAAAAAAAAAAAACAACACCAGGACACCTTCAGAAATGCGTCATGACGTTCGTTTTCTCATTTCTCGCAAACGTGCGTATTTGATTCATGCCCGTAACATTCATTTTATTCACGCATAGAAACATAAGGACTTTGGTGTACCACACTAGCACGTATGCAATGTTATGCTTTTTGTAAGGTGACATTTTTACCGGACTACTCCAACTTTCAACTCACCGTTCCGCTCTCATTGTACTGCCCAGATGCTACATGTTTTGCTTGTGACGAACCTTCAGGACGTGTTAGCACTGAAGATGGCGGCCACAATGACGTCATATCTATCTATCTATCTATCTATCTATCTATCTATCTGTCTATCTGTCTATCTGTCTGTCTGTCTGTCTGTCTGTCTGTCTGTCTGTCTGTCTGTCTGTCTGTCTGTCTATCTATCTATCTATCTATCTATCTATCTATCTATCTATCTATCTATCTATCTATCTATCTATCTATCTATCTATCTATCTATCTATCTATCTATCTATCTATCTATCTATCTATCTATCTATCTATCTATCTATCTATCTATCTATCTATCTATCTATCTATCTATCTATCTATCTATCTATCTATCTATCTGCCGATAAACTCATATTGTCAGTAAAGTTGCCCTGTCGTTTCATTCCTTTTGTGCCTTGTCTGCCTGTCTGGGTGCGCTGGTTCACCACAAACACACACGCAAGCGCGCGAAAGGGCATGGTTCACAATATCCTCGACACCGGCAAGTGCCCCAAGATGGCGTCGCCACAGACGTCAACGCGAATCGTCAATCTAGAAGCATCAGGAGCGCAAAACTATAAGGGACACACGCACGCGCGAATAGCGTACCGTTGCGCTACAGAGGACCTTCGTCACAATGCTCCTCCTATAGCGGTGCACACGTGGCGTCGACTCACTTTCGCAATCTCTATACAGACGCTCGTATAAATAAACTTCGGAGCACGGCGTGGCGGAACGCGGAGCCAAAAATGTAATGACGCGTGTTTTCCAGTCCGGCGGGCGACGTATACATCCGACTCCGTTGATACGTGTGCCGCCGCTGCGGCGCCAAAATAACAACACGCTATGGTTCATCCGGAAGCAGCCAACGGGCTGATGCGCCATCTGCAGACCATAAACGGAAGCTTTGGCTCGCACAAGCTTACCGGGAATGGCAAACACCATCAGCTCGAAGCGCGCTGCAAGTTCTGTACACATTTCAACCAGTCCTTGCAAATCTTCATAAACAACATGCGATGCAGTGTACTTGCAATCTTAAGACTATCGAAGTCGAACTGTACTCTGTGACAGCTGTGCATTTTGAAACCTCCTGGGTGTACGCAGTGAACGATGCTATGCATAAAAAACGTATTAGGTATATCATCTCTTTACTTCTTCATTTCTCTATTCGTTTCCTGTTCTTACGTCCGCTTCCCTTGTATAGAGTAGCAAAACCAGGTGCAACCTGTTTCTCCTCCATGCCTTTCATTCATTTTCCTCTTCCTCGTCTCTCTCTTATGGCTCGCTGCGAACTCTAATGTAAGCACGTGGAGAATAGGAAGTGATTCTGCTGGGCATCTATATTGCTGCATTCAAAGCAGTATTGGCAGCAATTTCGGAAGCTGTGCTTACCGGCACTATACGAAACTCGTGCATACAGACAATGCTCTACAACTGCGAATCTCAGGAAATGCTATTAAAGCACACTTATCAGACATATACCTTACGATGGCGCGGGGCTGCAGTTGCAATTACGGTGACTTCAAGTGCCAGTGTGGCTGTTTGCCATGATCATCAGGTACGAAAACACACAAAATGGGCGTTTGTGCGTCACCAACGGGGCGGAGGGACAACGGAAAGGTCACAAAATCTTGAGCGATCACGCATGTGATTGATAAGAACCACATACCACGCCACGACGTCAGGGTACAAAAGGAACGGGAATAGCTTTGAAAAAAAGCAAGATATTGCGTTGTAGTTTTTGTAGAGTAAGCTACACTGGGTCGAGGTATGAGCAGTTTCGCGTGGCTAACGTTGAACAGCGCTGCGCATGCGTTAGGATTAGTGGCGTCACACTGCGCACAGGTGGCGCACCGGACAAGGCCTGGAAGCTCCTGGAGTGACAGATCACTATAGCCAGGGTTGACGGTTGACTCGCGCTTGCTCGCCAGTCTATCCATCCGTCCGTCCGTCCGTCCATCTAGCAATACGCATAATAATTATTGCAGGGCACACGCACGCTTACCATTACATTCGCTAGGCCTTTGTGAACTTAGACTTTCAGTTGTCGCCCAAAAATAACCAAACAACAACAACAAAAACATTGGTCTCATTACCCCATTAAAGACAAATATATACTCAACCAAATGACTGCACGTTGTCTGGGGGTATATGTATGATGCACTATTTTCAAACAACTAACGATTGCTTGCTTTGGTTTGGCTTACGACGCCTAAAGGGGCACTGAAACACTTTTTTCGAGTAACCATGGAACTAATTAACCGGAAGAGCGTATTGCCTTACAAATTAAACGCCGCAAATGTTTTAAAAATCCGTCCAGTACGAGCGGAGTTACACATATTTGTCACACGCTGCAATCGCATTCTCTCTTCTCTCGTCCCGACAAAAGCGCTGTAAGCTAAGCAGGGAGGAATGGGAGGGGCCAACAGAAAACGTCATGCGCGCCTCGTGACCTTGGACACTTTTTTTTCTTTTTTTTCCCTTCGAATACGCGGCTTTTTCAGTGCGATCGCGCGCGCACGCGTGGATAAGTGTCGGCCTCTCGCGGCGATCTCTGTAACAACCGAGCGCCCCATGTTGGAATAAGCCAATGGCTGACAGATGGGCTTACTACGAGTGATTTTTAGGCTTATTTCCTGAGTTGTTGAGAGAAGAGAGAGCCATTTTGAGCTGACTTTGATATTTTATTGTGAATTCAAGGCCAAGTCCTGCGCTGTAATATTTGGTTCGCGTGTCCTCGGGAACCTCTACTACCGATCGGCAGCATTTTCTGACTATGCTCAAAAAGTGTTGCAGGGCCCCTTTAACGTCCCTAATCGACACAGACTGCAAGAGATCCCGCAGAAAAGGGAGACTCTGAAATTGTCGACTGCACGGGGTTTCTCGAAATTCGACTGCCGCCGGCCGGAACCGAGCCCGCGTATTGCGGATCAGCAGCATCCGAATCCCCTTCAAACAAACAAACAAACAAACAAACAAACAAACAAACAAACAAACAAACAAACAAACAAACAAACAAACAAACAAACAAACAAACAAAACGAACGAACGAGCGATGGCTTAATCTCGATGCGTGAAAAAATAGAGCTGAAAAATTCCTTAGGGACTCAGAGACAATTCCAGGTATTACCTTATGCCAATTAACGCAAAACGCGATGCAACTTAGGATAACCGGTAAGGTCTACTGTAAACACAGATTCTACTAGCAATGATAGAGGAATGTAAGCGATGGAAGAACATCGCGAATATTTGACATGTTTCAGACGAGCCAATACTGAGAATAGTGAAGGTTGGTGAATATTTTAAAACATATATATCTGGAAATCGAATGAAAACTACAGGCGGATATCAATGGTGAATATCAATGAATCTAATTTAAGAAAGTCAAATTTAAACCACTCATGAATATTTGAGAATGTGATTCTCAAAACGAATATAAATTATTGAAAGTGTGCACGGATTATTTGAGATGACGAACTGAATATTGAATGCTGGCACATATTTTTCACATAATTATGAAAAGCTTTTACACGTAATAGTTGTGATTACTTGCAAATATTCCCGTGAAAATGAAGATAAATTACTGGTAAATATGAGTGAATTATTAGATGCGAATCATATTACGAGCAAGCTTGATCCGGTGGCGTCCACGCTCCATTGCGCATGCGCCTACCCTCTCTCCCACTCTCCTCCGTACGCCCTGCCGTGGTGGTCTAGTGGCTAAGGTACTCGGCTGCTGACCCGCAGGTCGCGGGTTCAATTCCCGGCTGCGGCGGCTCCATTTCCGATGGAGGCGGAAATGTTGTAGGCCCGTGTGCTCAGATTTGGGCGCACGTTAAAGAACCCCAGGGGGTCGAAATTTCCGGAGCCCTTCACTACGGCGTCTCGCATAATCATAAGGTGGTTTGGGGGGCGTTAAACCCCACATTTCAATCAATATGTGTAGTTGCGGTATATAGGGACTCCGACAAAGTGGATGGGTGCGCTTTCATTTTTAACTATGGGGTGAACAAAATCCCACGAAGCTCGTAGATAATTTCTTGATTTATTATTTTGATTCGTGTGTGTGGCTTGTCTAACTCAACTAAGTTTTCCTCCTTTTTAAAAAGCTAACAAATTTACGGGCTAGTTTTGTGCGCTTTATGGTGCAGTAACCTCAGCTTTCCCGCCGTATTTATGTCGTCTGCCGACTTTTTCGCCACCACTGCTCCGTCTTTCGGGTTTTTTTTTTTTTTTTGTACCGTGGACCTGTTTACCGTCCCAGTGCTACACCATGTGCAATGTTCAATACGCAGAAATGTACTGACAAATATTCATTGAACATTCAATATTCACGATATTGACTCTTCTCAAATATACTCATCGATATTCAATATTCCCTCCATTGATACGTTCGCAAATATTCACTAGCATTTTGCATTCGCTTTTCAGACATATATTCACCATCATTTAAAACTCGAAAGTATTCGCTTTAAAGGAATATGCTCACGAATATTCGCCGCCAACCAATATTCATATTATTTGCTCTTCTCAAATACTTAACATACATTGACCAGTAATTTATCTTCATTTACTGAAGCATGTTCACAAGTAATCATCAGTATTTTATTTTAGCGCAGCGTTACATCCATCCCTTTTCTGTGCAGTTGTCGTCGAAGTTTCGGGGGGGGGGGGGGGGGGTAGGTGGGTGTGAGTGTGTGCGCACGCGTGTAGTATGCGCCTTTTTGTGTGGAACTGATTTTTTTTTTATCTCGCGTCTATTTTTCCTGTTCTCCGCAAGAGGGCGCCGGTCATCGCCCCTTCTTCAAATTATAAAGGAAAGACTGCAGGCGTGGATAGAGGATGAGGGGGTGCTGGGGGAACTGCAGAATGGGTTTCGGAAACACAGGAGGTTGGAAGACAATCTGTTCTCACTGACGCAGTGCATCGAAATAGCAGAAAAGGAACACAGGCCCCTGTGGCTAGCATTTTTGGATATCAAGGGAGCGTACGATAGCGTGGTTCAAGAGGAATTGTGGGGAATACTGGACACACTAGGCGTGGAACATGTAGTCACTAATCTTTTAAAGGGTATCTATAAAGGTAACAAGGTAGTTATAAAGTGGGAAAAACAGGTATCCAAGCCTGCAGAGGTAAAACGGGGGCTTAGGCAGGGGTGCCCCCTGTCACCCTTATTATTCATGATGTACCTACAAGGATTAGAGGCAAAATTAGAGGGAAGTGGACTGGGCTTCAACCTCTCCTTAGTCAAACAAGGAAAACTTATTGATCAGGCACTACCAGCATTAATGTACGCAGATGATATAGTGCTAATGGCCAACAACAAGGAAGATTTGTAGAGATTGATGGACATCTGCGGTAATGAGGGAGATAGGTTAGGTTTTGGATTCAGTAAGGAAAAATCAGCAGTCATGATTTTCAATGACAACGAAGGTAGTGAGCTTAGAATACAGGAGGTCACGCTAGAGATAACAGATAAATACAAATATCTGGGCGTATGGATAAGCAATGGGACCGAGTATCTGAGGGAACACGAAATATACGTGACGACTAAAGGTAACAGGAATGCAGCAGTCATGAAAAATAGGGCACTGTGGAATTACAATAGGTATGATGTGGTGAGAGGAATATGGAAAAGGGTCATGGTTCCTGGGCTGACGTTCGGCAATGCGGTCTTGTGCATGAGATCAGAAGTTCAAGCAAGATTAGAAATTAAGTAACGTGGAATAGGTAGGCTTGCTTTAGGAGCTCACGGGAATACACCAAATCAGGGAGTACAAGGTGATATGGGATGGACATCATTTGAGGGCAGGGAAGCTAGCAGCAAGATAAAATTTGAGAAACGATTGAGAGAAATGGGGGAAGAGCGTTGGGCTAGGAAGGTTTTCAGCTACTTGTACATGAAGAATGTCGATACAAAATGGAGGAAGCGAACCAGGAAGTTGACTGGTAAATACTTAGAAAACAACAGGTGGCCAAACCAAAATAAACTATCGGTTAAGAAGAAAGTGAAGGAAACGAAGACTGACATGTGGAGAATGGGCATGATTAAGAAGTCCGCACTAGAGATCTATCGAACTTTTAAGCAGGAAATTGCCAAGGAAAGGATCTATGATAATACTCGGGGTAGTTCTCTACTGTTTGAGGCCAGGACGGGAGTACTGCGAACCAAGACATATCGGGCCAAATACGAAGGGGTAGACACAGTATGCAGTGCGTGTGGAGAGGACGAAGAAACTGCCGAACACTTGATAATGTTCTGTAAAGGGCTTCACCCTATAGTTCAGGATGATGGCGCAGAGTTTTTCAAAGCACTGGGGTTTAGGGACCGGGAGGGCAAAATAAACTTTAAGCGGGTAGACTTAACCAGAAGGAGGTTATCTGATTGGTGGCTAAAGTCAAGACACGAGTGAAAATTAAACTCTTCACTGCAAAGTACGAATCCTCAAACTCACTTTTTAAGGAAAAAAAATAAATATAGTTTTTGGTTCATTAGGTGTTACGGCTTGGTGGCGCTAGCCACCGCCCGATCTAAAGGGTACAGCCATATCCATCCATCCATCCATCCATCCATCCATCTTTTCTA
This sequence comes from Rhipicephalus microplus, assembly GCF_013339725.1. Lineage (NCBI taxonomy): Eukaryota > Metazoa > Arthropoda > Arachnida > Ixodida > Ixodidae > Rhipicephalus > Rhipicephalus microplus. Next base: position 127,953,288 of record NC_051167.1, on the reverse strand, counting down.
CACAAGTACACAAGTAATCATCATTATTTTGTATTCGCTTTTCAGAAATATGTTCACGAATATTCCCCAACTTCTAACATTCGCATTATATGCTCTACTCAAATATTTCACACATACACACCAGTAATTTATGTTTGCTCTTCATAAACATATTCACAAATATTCACAAATATTGGGGGTGGACACCAAGTTTCCGTTTACGTTCACTCGGTGGTTCTGTTTGTGTGTGTGATGTGTCTTTAGTGTTTGCGTTATCGTTACGTTGTATTTGTGCGTTGTCGGGGAATTCTTGCTTTTTTTTAATTAAATGTATGTAAGGAGAGGTTGGGAATTCTTGCTTTAACAGTGCGGTCGCTCCGTCGGTTCCCTGTCGCAGCAGTCGTCTCGAAAGACTCGCTGTACCCTCGCCGCAAGACTCGTGTTCTCTCTCTGTAGCGGAAGTGGTAGCTCGACGCTTGGCTTGCGCTTCCCTGACCCGGATCGCCTTGCCTGCGCGGGCGTTTGCGTTCGGCATCGCAAGCCCTGCGCTGATGCTGCTCCGTGACGATTTCGATGTCGGCAGAGGTTGGACTGCTGCTGCAACTGGCGCCGACGTTGACGTTACAACTCGTCGGAACGGGAGCGAAGAGGCAGAGCGCTCGCGCCTACATGAAATAAGGGAAGAGAGAAGTGAGGGTGGGTTTACAGGCTGCAGCGTGGGCGGAGGAGAAGAGAGAATGTGACCGAACGCCTGCGTACGGAGGAGAGTTGATTGATATGTGGGGTTTAACGTCCCAAAACCACCATATGATTATGAGAGACGCCGTAGTGGAGGGCTCCCGAAATTTCGACCACCTGGGGTTCTTTAACGTGCGCCCAAATCTGAGCACACGGGCCTACAATATTTCCGCCTCCATCGGAAACTGGAGCCGCCGCAGCCGGGATTCGATCCCGCGACCTGCGGGTCAGCAGCCGAGTACCTGAGCCACTAGACCACCGCGGCGGGGCGCAACTACAGAGATGTGCATATATAAGAAAGTTTTACGTGCCAAAAGGCGTTGAACAGGGGTTCAATCTGATTGATATGCAATTGTTACTACCCCTACGTCAATCTGGTTACTAGTTGACTGCAATTTTGGTCGAGCCGGAGAGGTGGCGTAAATAGCTGACGAAAGGTCGTAAGGCGCCGGCTTGCCGACAGGCGCTACCAAAGGTTTTTCGGGTGTTTCCAAGTGCAGAAAAAAAAAAGAAACACACCCACAATGTAAGCGATGCTTAACAGAACATCCGCACAGACATAAAATGAAAATAAAATAAAATAGGGCACATATGTGATACTTCATGTGCAACGCAGAACTTTTGCAACGACATACAAAGCTGATGTATCATATTATCGCTAGAAGAGCCAAATAATAAAAATGTAACGCGGAAGTACAACCCGCAGTTTGCATATACGAACGTGCAAACTTCCGTTGGCGCAATCTGCCCTTTCGTTTTGCAGACATAACAGGAACCTTGTCTGCCGACAAGACAGCGCATGTTATAATTCCACTGATTCAGTCTCGCCAAACCTTGGCACGCAGCTGGGCTCGAGTGTGACGCCACGCGTGGCAGGACGTTCACTGGCACGAGCGCCCTCTAGCCGGAAGAACGCGATACAGTAGGCTCAGAGGAAAATATGTACAAAATCGACACTACTCGGGAGACGGGCGCTGCAGAAGCAGTAAGCAAAGAGTGCACTTGATAATAGTGTCACTAAAAAAAGAAAAAAACGAGGCGATAAGCTACACAGCCGCATAGAGGGATGCAGAGGAAAGGGGGAGCCCGCGCGTTTCCACACGAGAAAAGAAGGGGCGATGACCTACGCCCTCTTGCGGAGAACAGAGAAAATAGACGCGAGAAGGAGATAGAAATCAGTGCCGCACAAAAAAGGCGCGCACACACACGTACATACACACGAAACTTCGACTACAACTGCACAGAAAAGGAATGGATGTAACGCTACGCTGCCAGGGGCCGTTTGTACGCAGCGTGGTTCAAACAAATATCGCCGCACAGCCGCTTAGTTTGAAAGAAAACAAAAAGAAATAAAGAAAGCAGGACAGGAAAAACAGAGGGCAGCTAACGGCAGCGGCTGTCTGGTGCATATATGGACGGATCGCGAGACGCTATAGGCGAATTACGTAGTCGGTTCTATTCTGATCGCAGAGAGAGAGAGAAAAAAAAGTGAGCAGTAACAACGAAACAAGGGGGCAGTACATAGAAAAAAAAACCAGCGAAAGCAAGAACGACGCAGCTGCCGCTAGGCGGCGAAAGAAAGGGGTCGCTACGGTCAAACAAACATTCGCCGTAACGCTCCCAGCATGTCGGAAAGACTCCAAGCCACATCCAAGAAAAGGGTATAAGCACGCAGGCATTAATGCGACGAGTCACTACACAGACGATGTACGAAACAAAAGTTATGGCCGTCTGGCCTAACACCGTTAGGGAAGCGTCTGCTATCCCCAGCATCGTCTGCTGCTCTTTGCAAGACCGTCGTCTGCTCTTGCAAGACCGTCGTCGTCTGCTCATGCACAGTTGGCCGGTTATACTGGCCTCGTCTATTCCCAGGGCTCCACCGCTCGCCCGCCCGTTAGCACACTCAAACGACTTTATGGCTTAGCCAAGTCTCGCGCCGTCGCGGCTTAAGTGGGGCGGCGTAAAAGGATAACGCTCGTTTTATCCCTCTTGTCGGTGGCCATCGTAATGATTGAGTGCAACGCATTTACAACCGTATCGATAAAGACGCGTTAAGCGCGCTGAGAGCGCTAGCAAGGGATCTGAGAGAGTGCGTTTGAATGTGCTCCGATAACAACGAGTTCTTAAGAGAAGATCCGACATGAATGGCTGCGGTTCATCGCCGTCAATACAAAAACATAATACGTTGGCTGCAGCACCTTTGAACAGCAGGCTGTGTCAGTAGGGAAGTTTTCTACGTCAACGAAAACCCTTGCGTCTAGTTGCGTTCATTCATTCAGTTCATTCATTCATTCATTCGCTTCATTCAATATTGCTCACTTTTTTCTGCAGGGTCTGGCATAGTGCCAGCATCAAGAATCACGCCTAGCGAACCAGCGTTCGTAGGACGCACGAATCCATTCATTCATTCATTTAATGACTCGCTGAGGAGTGGCCATACTAACGCATCTTATCTTTTGGCATGCAAGTTTGAGAAGACACAGCCATGCGGGGACTGAACGACATAAAACCGAGAAAGCTTGATTATTAAATATCGGGAACGTCCTGAGTTATTTGATGATGACTGAAGTTACTGGCAACTTTCGTTCGTCACCCTGTCTGGCAGGATTTCGTTCTATAAATGAATATTGCAGAAACGATATCAAGAAATTAGAAGTGGAGAGACGACTTATTTCGAATAGCTGAGAAAACATAGCACCACATTGTGCCTCTTCAGTTCTCAGTTCGAGTGTAGGTGTCCTATACGTAACCGTGTTACGCTGGCGACACGCCGTAACTCGCTACTTGGCAACTTGCTGGGGCGCAATCGGCACCGCCCTGCACGTTTGTAGCGAAGGCAATTTATTTGAACGGAGCTGGCAGCCTAAAATGCGCGTATGTTCAAGTGGGGTGGGTTGTGCAGACGGGGGAGGGGGGAGGCGTGAAGGTAACGGATGCGTGCTAGAAAGGTGGCGCGGCAAAAGTGCGGAAGAGGCGTTAAACGAAGACAACAATAACAAGGACACAAATGACACAAGCTGAAAAGCCACGCAGTCAAAGCTAAGACACAAAAGTGGGTGGTACTTCGGACGTCCTCTTTACGCGAGAGGTGGGAAGGGGAGAGAGATCGAACCTTTCGCCCTGGAAGCGGCACTAATTGCCGTAAGTATAGTGATTATCTGGGACACGGCTAGGAAATGCTGCAGGGTTGATGAGGAAGAGAAAGATGAGTGGCGCAAGGCACAAGGAAAGACTAAAACTAAGTCTAACGATGGTAAAAAAAAAACAAAATAGAGAAAGGAAGTCCAACAGAAACAAAGTCCTCGACCATCTGGACGCTGTGGCTAGCTAGCTAGCTAGAGTCTGTGAGAAACGTAACGCTAACTAATAGCTTTTTCTAAAAGGCTACACTAACATACTTGGCGTAGACTAAACTGCGGCGTAAGCAAACAGAAAGTGATGGCGCAGAGAATTCAAGAGACAGCAACAAGCGAAAAGAGATAGAGAGAGAAAAAAAAGACTGCAGCCGCCTCGAGGAATGCCGGGAAAAAGGCGCTCGCGGTTCGAGACCTCCCTGGCCGGCCTCTTCGGAGCTCGTACACGCAGAAGCAGGAGCCCGTAGTTCCGTTTTTAGATCGCCGCGGTTATTTCTAGACAACCCGCTCCAGCGGGGCACGACTCGTCGGCGTCTGCTACGTTAAAGAGTGAGGGAGAACAGAGAGAGAGAGAGTGGGGATGCAAAGGAACTCCACCCTTTCCGCGAACCCCACCCCACGACGACGTAGCAGCCTCTCATCCTTTCCCTCAAACCCCAGCTGCGCAGGCAAACGAGACCGGAGCCCTCGAACCCTCCGCCCCATACGTCGGGTCTGAACCTCGGCACCTTATAAGGGTAAGGCTTAAAGAAACAGGCAGGAGCCCGCTGCGCGCGCCGTGCCATGCGAGAAGATCCGCCCGACATCGCCTCCCGCCCCTTCCTACTATAGCAGCCAGCGTAAAGTAGTCAGTGGGGGGTAAGTAAAGCCGCTTTTCCCCTTCTTCGCGAACCGCCCGCCCCTCCGTGGTGTACACCTCGACCTCCCCGAGGAACGGTAGAAACACGCCCGCCCCTGGCACGGCCAGGACTTCTCGCAGAGCGCCGGCGCTTGGCGGACGTGCCACCCGGACCCCGAGGAAGCCAACGCCGTCGGCGCCGCGTTCGGGAGCCCGAGTTGTTCCAATGTCCCGAGCCCCTGGACTGCGACGCCCACACTGGGCACCGCAACACTTTCAGTTCCTCGCTCCCCGCAGTGCGGCGAGAGAATGAGGAGAAAGCGGGACTGAGTCTTTGGAGTGCGAGCTCACGAGGACGACCCCGAGAGAGCATTTGAGGACGACTGCGAAGAAGAAGAACCAAACGAGAGGTACGCTAATACATTTCCCTCTCCCATCCTACTCCCCCACACCTTGTCCTTTGGTCCCCACCCCCTCTGACGAGTACGTCCGATGGCAAGGTCACTATAGCTGTGGGGGTGGAGAGGGGTGCACCGCGTAGGCGTGATGTACTGGTTACGCGGCTACGTGGGGATTCCAGCCGTGTCCTAATGTCGACCGCAAGCGCCCCTAGTCGGCATACATAAGGTCGTATAGTCGACACACGGCCCTAGGTCACGTCAATTCCCTTTATCCATGTTCTTACTATAGCGCAGAGCGATTTATTATATTTAGGCCCACGTCCCTAACCAAAAACGGGTGAATGAGTGGTTGCTGTGCACTTGATGCAGGGGACCTTACGTCAGCCAGACACCTGCAGTGCGTTCAGCTTTCATTAGACAAATCAGACGTTACTAACTAAATTTACCCGGCTAAAGATACACTCTTTGCGGTTTCCTGATTTTCTGTTGTAGATACGTCTAGGCAATTTAGTGTTCGAGAGCACAGACAGAGTTGTGTAAGTGCACACTATAGCAGGAAATTTTCGAGAACTCGGAGTTAAAACGCAGCGCTGCGAATGCGCCATGCATTACGAAATTGCGCGAGACATGCAGCGATAATGATGGCCCTCGACTTACGGCCAGACATACTCTTTGCTGGGCTATTCCGTTCGTGTTTCTGCACAGTCTACGAAAAACATGACTGATGTCGCGCGACGAAACGTGAACCTTCCCCTTGACCCCCGTTGCTCGTTTTATTCGTCGCGCGCAATCTGCCCCATTTTAGTGGCCTGTGCAGGAACTTTACGGCTATGTCGTGGAGAGCTTTGGTGAAATGTTTACATGCCACGCCCACCAGCTAGACCAGATTAAGCTGGAAGACGTCAACACATTACTATGCGTGGGCATATAGTTGTGCGGTGGACGGGGCACGATCCGACGGAGCTCAGACTTCCCGATTTCGTGAAACAGGCGAAGCAAACCAGCGAGTCACAACACCACAGACATTTGCTCAAATTTTTTTTACGCTTTTCGAATGAAGCAGTCAAAAACACTTGCCCGCCAAACGTCAAACCCTTGCTCAGACTTGGGTGAAAATGACCGCGAGTCGCTTCAAGCCTTGTTGTTCTGCAACACGACCTGATTACGAACCTGCTCCCGAAATGTCAAACCATATTTTAGGATTCCTTTCCTAAGCGGCGAAACGGGTTTGTCCCCCCCCCCCCCCCCCCCCAAACGAACAGCGCGCGACGCGCATTTGACGCGATGGGATTGATTGATTGATTTGTGGGGTTTAACGTCCCAAAACCACCATTTGATTATGAGAGACGCCGTAGTGGAGGGCTCCGGAAATTTCGACCACCTGGGGTTCTTTAACGTGCACCCAAATCTGAGCACACGGGCCTACAACATTTCCGCCTCCATCGGAAATGCAGCCGCTGCAGCCGGGAATCGAACCCGCGACCTGCGGGTCAGCAGCCGAGTACCTTAGCCACTAGACCACCGCGGCGGCGCGCCTTGTTGTTCTGCAATACAAACTGATGACGAACCTGCTCCCGAAACGCCGAACCATACCTTAGAATTCCCTTCGTAAGCGAACGAAACGGGTTTGTCCCCCAACGAACATCGCGCGACGCGCACTTGACGCGATGGGGTTCATATGGCTTTGCAGCGCTGCCATAAACGGACGATTCAGAAGACCCCCACTTCGTACGCCGGAGAGGGAACGCGAGACCCGAGAGACGAAGAAGGCACCCTGTGATGCGAGTGCGCTAAGCAACAAAAAGATTGCCAGCGGACGTCTACGCCGCCACCGCCGTTGTTACCGCCAATAAAAGCGAAGCGATTTTACAATCCACAGGCAACGTTTCTCTTTTACGCTACGACCCATCTTCTTCTCCCACATTTTCACTTTCTTCAACGAGGGACAGTTTTTTTGTTCTTTTAGTTTTTTCGAGCGTACACAGCGCGAGCTACAAGTCATTCACAGCTGGAACTGTCCCAGACGACGAAGAAAAAAAATAGGGGAGAGGAGATGAACAGGCCGTCGCAGAGGGTCCAAACATCGCCGTCAGTGTCCCAGGCGGAGTTGTGGAAAAAAAAAAAGTACGTGGGGAAAGTCAGGGGAGAAGGGGGCACACTGACGGTACCGTCAAGGGTCAGTATGTGTCTCAGAGGGGTGGTGGACAGAGGGAGGTGCAGTGCAAGCAAAAAAAAAAAAGAGAGAGAAAAGTAATGGATCGTCTTGACACGCAGTGTAGGCTTTAGCGGGACCCCTGGAGAAAGGGCGGGGGAGGGAATACGTTATGAGAAACTTTTCGCGGCCAACCCCTCACTCGTCGCGTAGAGAGAACCCCAGCGGCTGCCACCGCTGGTTCCAATTAGGGGAGGCCGAGCACAAGCTTCGGCGAGCTGCGCCATCCGAGAAGCTCGGCTAGGAGCAAAGACAAATAAACGAAGCCGCCCTTTCGCCGCTAGCCACGGCGCTGAAGCCAAGCTCTGTCTGTTGCGCACCCGTCGACTCGAGTGCCCGCAAGGGATGGCGGTCTTGACGATAAGAGGAAGAAAGACGCACCGACTGAGATTGAAGAACATGTATAGGACGGAGAGGCTGCCAAATGATGGTCATGATCCCTGTGACCTAACTGTGAGCTAACTAACGACGGAGTTTCCTGTTATTCCTTTCGTTTTTACAGTAATAACAATTGTTGGGGTTTTACGATTCCAACAACACGATGTGGTAACGAAAGACGCGAATTCGAGGGCTCCGGAAATTTTCTACAGCGTGCACGCTGTAGAAAATTTCCCTTCCAACGAAAGGCAGCAGCCGCGGCCGGGATTTGAACCCGCGACAATCGGGTCACTCATCGAGCAGTATAACCACTAGACGACTATGAAGCAGAAAGAAACGCAGACTTGATCTGTGAAGCAGCGACACCAGAACGAGCTACGCTGTCAAACCACAGCGGAGTGGCGTATGAGAGAGGACAGTGACTGTAGACAACACAACTACGAATTTGACGTCGTATAATGCTTATCTAATGGTATATAGCTTCAGGAAATGGGCAGATCAAGCTTATCGATAACGAAGTCGTCGGTGAAGTGATCGATCTTCTATCAGACGTTTGCTTCGGCGACGTTTCCTCGCTATAAAGGCGATTGTCAGCTTAACCTGAAACATTCTGCAGAGGATATGTTAAACAGTGGTGGTTAGGAACGTGTACAACAGAAAATAAGGAAATTATCGCCAGTATGTATAAGTGTATACACCTACATCTGCTCAGCGTTTTTTTTTTTATGCCACGTGAAAACCTAGTGAGGACGGCAGTGGACAGCGAACGAAGCGTTTGACTTGTGCCCTTTTACTGCCTCTTGTTGCTGGTGATGCCAACTCGTTTCGCGTATGTGTCCCGCAAACTTTTGTGACCGACTGTAAACAAACCTCGAGGACGTCGTAGCTTGATAGAAGATGTCTCACGAGAGAAAGGCGAGCGACTGCCTCTTGAAATAGCACAGAGCGGACGGATGCGCGTCAGGAAACGTCGAGGTCATTTTCAGGCTACATTTATTGCTAGAGGAGTGTATAGCTGGGGCTGGCCTCGGAGGATGACATTCGAGTCGCCACCGCCAAGCGAAGGCCGAGCGCGATAGCTGACGCGAGCTTAGACGTGAAAATAAAGGGCGGCTGCATCGCGAAGACGACAGGGCGAATCTCAAACGACCGCTTCTTCTGTTTTTTCAGGAATCTAAGAAATATTTTCCTTACACTTAATCGTAGCACAACGAAAAACCTCGTTCGTCCATCAAGTTTAGAATGGCCGGTACGAATGACGCGAGCGACGAGTCAAAAGCTGAAGACTACAGCGCCAACGCTTTGACAGCTATGGAAGTGGCCAGTATTCAGGAACATCGCACTGACGTTGGCGGAACTATAAGATCACACTTTTGGCCGCGATGAACCCGTAACTGTGCTCGACTGTTGACGCGAAGGTCGCGGAAGCGAATCCCAGCGGCACTTCAACAGAGACGAAACTCTAGATGTCCGTGCGCTTAGATTTTCGGTGCACGTTAGAGAGAACCATAGGGTAGAACTTTCCTAATCTCTCTACTACGGCATCCGTCATAATTATATCATGGTTTCGGGACATAAAACGCCGCCAATTATAACTATATCGACATCCCGGTTACGCGCACAAGTAACGAGTACTTGAGTGACGTCATCGAAAGGTGAAAGCCCTTCCGGAACGCGCATTCGGATGAACCCCGTTCGACATTTCTAGCCCTTTCCGGTTCGAGTTCATTTCGCGCCGCAACGGCGCAACAAATTTATGTGTAACCGGAACCAAGAACAAGAGTGCGGTACTGCAGGGGACCGTTGGCGATAGAGTGGCAAACAAAAGCTAAAGCTGCCTTCAAAGCGGGGACAAGTAAGTCACAGAGTCGACTGAGGCAAAGGCCAACGGAATGCGTCAACACGGGGTGGGGTACAACATAACGGTTGCCTAAAACAGACCGGAGGATGGAGAGGGGAAGGCAAGACCAACGCGACGTGGCACGCTCGAAGTTTTTACGTCGCTATGCTAAGCTTCTCCTGCCCAGCGAGGGAAAAGGCAGAGAGAGAAACTGCTGCGCGTCACTTCTTCGTGAATGCCGTAAGAGAAAGTAAGGGAAGCGGCGTCCGCCATCTTTTCTGCACCGCCCCCTCTACACGTCCTTCCATTCCATCCCGCTCCTTCTCCTTCTAGTAACGTCGCCTTCTGCTATGATGACGCAGACGAACTAAAACAGAATGCACCCCTCGTAGCAGACGAAAGATTCTAGCCGGGGGTCAGAGACGCGCCGCGTCGGTAGGAGAGACTAAACATGTGCTCGCCACCAGGCCCGTAGTTTCGAAAGAGAAAGACAGTTGGAGGAGGCAAAGGGGAGGGGGGCACCACTACCCCCCCCCCCCGGCAAGGTGGGGAGGAAACTGTCCACGTTCTAGGAGAAACATAAGGAGAGGAGGTCTGCCGAGTAAGAGGGAAGTTGGAGCGGGGAGAGTTCTTGCTGGATGCAGCTCCACGCCTACACACAGCCTTTTGCAATAGCTAATGTCGGCAGGGGGAGGGGGCGAGGGGTTTCCCAAAATTTCCAGATGTGGCGCCGTATCTCCCGCTAGAGAGATGCACTCTCTTCCTCTTCTCCCCCCTCTAACATCCACCTCCTTTCTCTCTCCGCCAACCGCGCGACATCTACCCTCGTCCTCTGATCCCAAAGGATCCACTTTCTTCTTGGCGTCTCTGTGCGGTGACGATGAGGAGCAAGACAAGACAAGAAGAGCGAGCAGAAGTCGCGTCAATGGCGGCCATGTTTCTTTCTTGATGGCACGTCGTCTGCAACCGTACGGACCTAACTGCTTGGACACCACCTCATCGAAGTCGTGTAATCGACGTTACGGAGAAGCCTCGTGGAATTCGTGGTGGGAAGTCGGCAAAAGCGTGAGTATGAGACCGCTTATAGGACGAAGCGGTTGAGAGACGTCATCTTTTTTTCTTCTGGGTTCTTTGATCTCCTTGCTGTCCCAGAGTCTGTAACGGCACGGCTCCGCCTGCTTTAAAAAAATCGCGCTTTCAGATTATTTGCTTTGAAACGAAAAATGTGTTGCAAATTGTTATTGGAAAGACGCGTTGCTTTACCGTCCGTAAGCCTCTCGTGCTGTCGACTGCGAGATAACGCCTCTTTCGGAGCCGCTGATGTCAGCTAACCGATAACGGATTCTCCAGCTGTAATCCGAGAATGGATGTAAGGGCCGGCTTCTTGACGGAAACGCGCATCAGCAGAATAGGATACGCACATGCTTTGAGATATTCCCTCGGTGCCCCGTTTCGGCATGGCGTGCGTCGCGACCATTCGGACGGACTGTTTTAATACATGTCTTCCAAGGGGAGGATTATCGCGGCCGGGTTTCGATTATGCGCTCGATTAGTTGTCATTCGTTAACCGTTTAGACGAAGGTGGTGCCACTGCTCAGCATATTAGAGGGTGGAACGCTCAATGCGCCGGCTGTTAGGACAACCGGTTTCCCGCGCTTTTGAATCGCGCCACGTACGCCCGCTTCTGTAACGGCCTCCGAGGTTAGGCTTAGCCACCACGATCGGTCACTCGTTCTTCAATTACGCAACTCCGGAAATAGTTGAGCACTGCTGCAACGACATTACTTGAAACATCGGGAATGCGTAAGTGTCCTGACGGACTGGCGTGCATTTATGTACCGTCGAGTATTTTCAGTCCTTTTAACCGCGAGCAAGGAGACTCATGCGCAACACGACTTCGAGATCAATTAACAGCGGTTTCCAAACCACATGACTTACCTAAGACGGACTATACCGCAAATTGAAAACAGTAGGGTGTTTCAGAATAACGTTTGCAGGCGCTGCGGGCGTTGCGGGCATAGCGGGCACCATATGAGTTTTAGAATAACGTTTGCCCCTCCTAGGGAACAATCTAGGGACTTTAGCTGGTCCGTAAACTCAAATGCACGGAAACTACGCATAGCCTCGACACTAGCACTTCGCAGGCGTCGCGGGCCGCGATCGCCGCACGCTATTTCGTGTTTTCTGCGGGCGGGCCGCGAACGCAAACGGCGGCTCGCGTACGACGCACGCGCAGAGGCAGCGACCGCACCGCAAAGGTTCGCGGTGCACTATTATAAAGCTCCCCATTCACTTGTACGGACTCCGCAGCAGAATGGAGATGTAGATTGGACGATTCTGAGCCACTCGATTACCGTAGTGACCGTCGGGTGACCACTAGACGAAAACTTCACTTGTTATCACGCAAATAACGCGGTATGATTGGAACACACAATGCCGACTAAACAGATATATATTTACCACGTCGCACTAAGTTTACCTCGTCAAGCTTTGTCACAAATGGGAGCAGCGTGAGACGACGGTACAAGTTGAATGACTAGCAAACGGCCGCTGGTAGCGTAAGAGATATATGTTACTATAGTGACGGTTGCTAGTCAACGACTTATCCGATTCTATACTGAAGCAGTAAGATGACGTACTGAACGGGCGTCAGACGGTTCGCCTTTCCTTTCCGTTCGTGAAAAAAAAAAGATCGGTTGGAAGCTGAGCAACTTCGCCTCGAGCATTGCGACCGGACCACCAGACGAAAACAGCCACTTCTCCAACGAGTCCTTCTTGTCTCTGTGTCGTCGTATTGTTCTCGCGCTATAACGAGCGTCCCGCGTTGCAGATCACGGGAAGTTAGCAAAGCGTTCGGGTTTAAACGGGACCGGATCGTACATTACAAGCACTATGACTCAACCACGCGCGCCCTCACTTTTTTTTTTTCCTCGTCATTTCCGTTTCACTCCGCACCAGATGCAGCGGGTTACACGAATTCCTGGCCCCCAAGTTCGGAAGAAGCCAAACGAAAAGTAAAAAAAAAAGAATGGCGGTTACGTATTCGAGTCAGTCAGCCAGTCAGAGGGGGTGGGGGGTCATATGGCTCGTCAAGGGGGGGGGGGGCGACAAAGCCTCCTTCCCTGTCATCGTATGCCTCCTCTCTTAACGACGTACGCTATTCATTCTCTCTCTCTCTTGCAATCCCTTCCCCTCACGATCTGTTCATGCAGACTAGCTGGCTAGACGACGCGGGGGCAGACCCTCATTGGGGCTAATCAGGTCCACTTGGTGGCAGGCCCTAGGGGCTTCCGGTCTATGTTCCGCGAGCGCTTCACGCACGGAGGGAAGGCGGGGAGGAAGTGCCATCGGCCACGCGAAAATGAAGCCTCACCCCCCCCCCCCTCCAGCGACTCACACGAAACAAAAACCACTGAACTTTCGCCGCGACCCATGATTGGAACGCAACAGCCGCCGACTGAATCGCCCATATATGTTTTTTTTTTAATCGTCCGAAGCGTTCAGTCACTCAAGTTCTGTTGACCGTGGCATTCGATTCTTCGTGCACCGTTCAGCCGCGTGCAACTGTTCCGCGGCCTGCATCTGCTTTATCGTCTGCAGCCGTTCTACGGTAAGAAGCACTCAGCAGTTTCTCGTCTGCGTTTGTTCTTCCCTACCGTGCCATTCAGACGACTGCGCGAGTGTTCCGCCGTCTGCAATTGCTATAGCGTCTGCAGCTACTATATCGTCTACAGCATTCAGTCGTATGCAACTATCCTGTCACCTGCAACATTTGAGTCATTCAACTGTTCACGTGTAGCGTTCAGTCGTGTGCAACTTATACCACCGCCTGCAGCATCCAGTCGGGTTCAAACGTCTAATCGCCTGACACATTCGGTCGTGTGCAATTGTGCTTTCATCGGCAGAAGTCTTCTGTGTACATTTGAATCATTCGCAGGATAGGGCCATCTGTTCGAACTTACATGGTCGTATCTAGCAATCGCGTCTGAACGTACAGCTTACCCTGCGCGTTCTTTTTTTTTTTTTTTCATTTGCCGCCTGGACCTTATACCGTCTTAAACGTAAAACGATATCCGTGCTACCGTTCTACCATTCTTAATCTTACGCCAGGCTGAACTCGCGTCAAACCGCCATCGTCGCCTCAACCAATAGTAGAGACACAAGGCACACTTTTTTTTGTTTTTCTCGGAGCGAATGATGCCCTGCGTACAAAGAAGCCTTCGCGGCATCCCTGCAAGCAACAGCCACCCGACAACGCCTGCAATCTGTCTCGGGGTCGCCCTCGACCACGAGTCAGGGGGGGAAGGGTAATACGGCGTGTGTGCAACGCGTTTCCAGCAACGTCTTCGTTCTCAAGGGCGACGCATCTCTGCGGCCGTCTAGCCAATCGGTTGGTCCCCTGCATGTCTCTTCTATGTGCCACGTACACTATGACGTGCAAACCATGGACACGGCCGGTCCGCACAGAATGCTGCGTGTTGTATTTAGCGTCGGACGCGCCCAAGCTTGTCGTTCCTTCGAAGTGAAGGAAGCCTTTTCATGGCAACCAAATTGTGTGTCTGGCTACGGCGGCGAATGACGTCTGGTGCCCGCCAACCAGTGTGCATCCTTACGACGCCTTCTACTGCACGTCTGGGAATCGTGGTCAGCTGTTACCTTCTTTTTTTTTTTTTGCGAGAAGTGTCTGTGACAAGTTTGCGCGTGGTACAAATTCAAAAGAAAAAAAGAAACGGCAGTGGTTCGTTCATGTCTGACGTCATCGAGCTTCGGATGACAGGCGAGTGAGTGTCCGAAGTGTCAAATCGTCGACATAATGTTTCAGGAGAAGGTCATGCGTAACTTGCTGTTTCAAATATTGTAAGCTGCAGTTGCCCAAGCAATCTCACGTTAATTGTTAATTTGACGTGGAATTAGATGAGAGTAACGTCGAAATGATCAGATTATAAAATATGCCTTCCGAAAATCTACTTCAATAATTTGTAACTTTCGGAGAAGCGTCCAGGAGCAGTTATAGTGCAACCATAGTACCATGTCGACGATTGAACAACCTATTACATCATACCTTTTTCCCCTTAACAGCTGCGCATTAACAACAGTTACAGAATTGAGCCAGATGTACTAAACACTGTGTTTTAAGGACGAAAAACACTGAATGTGTTTAGTTCGCAAATACCATAACTGTATCACCCTCTCCCCCCACCCGCTTATGCTGTAGACAGTATAGACCATTCGGGCTGCCAGCGTCAAAGTAAAACTAATCTTTCGAAAAACACAGTAACAAACACCAAAAGTTTCAAGCATGCAGAATTCTTACGCCATGCCAGTAACACCCAACCGATATCTCAGTTATGTTTGCAATCAACAGATGACGCGACAGTAGACAGAAGCCCTTTTATGACGTCGTCCAATTGCCTGTTATCCGAGCTTTGAAACAAATGGTAGAGCTTTGACTGCCAATGCTCTTCCTAAACCACGTGACAGGACCACAGCGGATGGACAAGATCCAGGATTTCAGCGGGAGGCCCCGCCCCCCGAGTCGGCTTGTCCAATTGGAACACCGTGCTTCCTTACTTCCCATATGTGTCCTTGAAAGCGGTATGGAATGTAAAGAAGTATGGAGTTCCGATGGACGATTTATCAACGACTGCTGCTGCGTCATCCCGCATCCAACCAGCGTCTGCGGATTCGGCTTTGGATCGTACTACACCAGCTTTCTACATGGATATGCGCGGCAGTACTTCGCAGCTAATAGCCCAAAGTGGATCCTCACTATACATTTCGAAAATTAATAATGACATCCTACTGAACGAAGTCTGCACAAAATCCAGTAGCCGTGTATCGATAGTGCATTAATGGCTGGGATAACCAAAACCAAAAAGAGTAATGGATTCGAACCCACGCACGAAACATTTAATGCTTCACTCGGCCATGCACATGGCACCTGAAGTGCAGCTAAGTTGCGAGTTAACTACGCACCTGTTCGTACAGAATCAGTTCAGTATTACATGAAACATGTAATTAGTAATTAGAAAAGTAGAACTGGGGACACTCCTTTCTACGTATAAAAAGTGGAAGGTACAATTAATTCGGCGTACGTTAGGAGTAAAACTAGATGAACAATCATTCTACTAGTTCCTTACGGAACACTTCTGCATTAGTTAGACTGCAGTAAATTACGGGTAACTAAAATTATAGAAATGTCGACGTTTATTCGTCTCTATAAGAAAGGACGTGGTAACATACCTAACTGTGCATACAATAAAGGTACTGATCATTGAATTGACTGTTATAGAGCGATATTATATTACAGCACGCCACGTGTGCATTTTAACCGCGGACCATGGACATGGACTGCTTGTACATCACCACACTGAAAGACCCCTCCTCTCGGAGGGAAAGCTGTATCCCCATTGGAGGAATGCTCGACGGACAGTTTTGGTTACCCGCGCATGCGCGGCCCTGCTGACACGTGATTGGCCGAGCAGGTCGATCGAACGCACTTCGTGCACAGGGTCTGCGGCCGAGCCTGTCTGATCGGGAAAACACAACGGAGGAACGCCGCTGCACTGCACCATCGACACGTATAGGGCCTGGCCTACTGATAAGGAAACTACCCCATAAAGAATACTAATTATTTTCTTACTCTTTTCTGGCAATTAGATCGTAAAGGTTAATTGGTAAACAGGTCGGTATAAAGACACTAAGATACATGTCTACTTATTATGGTGCCTTGTGAAAATGAAATAAAGATGGCCGGACTCTCGGCAAAACCTGCGTACAAAGCCTTCAATTCCTTCTCTTGCTGACTATATTGTTCGTAAGCAATAAGGATAAAAAATGTATTTGGCCCGAAATCAAGATGAATAAGCAAAAAAAAAACACATTACTACAGAAATGTTTGGAGACTTTTCGAACGCACGTACAACAAAGCAACACGTATACTAATACGAAAAAAAAAAAACTACCCCTTTTAGGTTTTGCATCTTCTGTTGAATAAGGAGAAACTATGAGAACAAAAATGGTTATCGCTCTCAATTATTCCTTAATAAAGCAAACAGCATTATTCACAATTCCACGTAGGAAACGGGAAAGTTCCGAGAGATACGTTGCTAATGCCAACATATCACTTCGGAATAATTAAATATGCGACGCACGCCGCTGCCATTAGTGGCGAGCTTCATTAGAGGGCGGTTTTTCAAAGTCCCGTATTATATCTTTCAGCTACAATGGCTCACAGAGCCCCCCCCCCCCCCTCCCACTTTTCCTTTCCTCTGAGTCATTAGAGAGATAGCAACTTCGGCGGCGTAAAAAAGTCAGTCAGTCGGTCCGTTAATTATATTCCGGCGCGGTACACTCGTTGATTGCTCAACTTGTGGCCGATACATCGTTGATATTGTTTTCTGCCCCTCTCGCGCAGCACGGAATTGACCGCATGCATAAGCTAAAACTCGATGCCCCCCCTCCCGCTCCAATGGGAAAAGTTGCGCGATGGCAATTACTGTCATTAGCGTTTCAACCATAGCAATGTGGGATGGGAGTGATGGACTGCCTCGATTACTCGTGATACTGAAATAACACCAATAAAACGAAGCGAGTGGCGCGTGCAGGTAAGACTCGGACGAAGTTGAGCGAATCGTTAATAGTTAATTCGTTGAAGAAAAAGCAATAACTAACTACAGCAGCCTGCAAACGCTAACTATGATGGACTGCCGAAAAATGTGTCACATTCGCGCAACATAATTGCAAGACACTCGATGTAACATTCCAACGAAGAGAATGAGGCAACCCGTTGTTTCGCGAAACTTTCAGTAGACAATGTTGATTAGCCCGTAAATAAATATCTATTATTCGGCAATCAGTCAGCTTTCATTCTTGCATAATATAATACGCCCTGAATGCCCGCCAGCTTATTTTTGGTTCCACTTGTTTCGAGCAAAGAAAAAACACTATCGAAGATGATTGTGGAATGCGTCACGTCGAACGATCGCCGAAAATCTCCACCAAAATTATTTTCCGCAGATATATGTGTAGACCGGCGAAGCCAATGACCTCTAGTTGTCCACTCAAGAAGCCTGTACGAATGTGTGCACCTGTTTCAAGCCATTCGAAGAAACCCGCGGTGCGTGATGCGTGCCCGTATTAGAGTGTACACACCGCCGATGAAGGGGATCGAACGAAAATCAATACAGAAATAGAGAAGTTCATTGACTCATTATTATACTGCTGGTCGCGAGCCCTCACTAGACACTAACATAGCTTCGTTAGGCCAGGAAGCCAGAACATTTCGGCTACTGAAATGTTGCACGAGACTGCCAGTTAGCTATCTCGGAATATTCCGATTGGCTGATAGGACGGACCTCTACGGATCGTTCAATACTACCGGACACGTCGACATTCAACATGACGGCGGGATGTCCAGGGTATACCAGCCACCGAGCCACACGGTGAGATTTGACAGTATGGTCGTTTCAAAAGCCACGATCCAAACTATAAGCGCCACCCTATATATATTGTCAATGGAGGTAAGTACTTCAAAGGCGTGCTGAAAAAAAAGGTAAACACTGAGTACGCCCGGACGCTATTCTTTCCTATACCGCTATTTCAGCGGGTTCGACACAAAACGCGGCGGTCACACTTCGGTGGAGGCGATATGCCAGAGGCCCGTGTACGATGTCGGAGCGTAATAAAGAACTCCGGACGGTAGAAAATTTCCAGAGACCTCCATTGTACGCCGTCCCTCGTAATCGCATGGGGAATCTGGGACGTTAACCCCCGACATTGTTGTTATCACGAGGAACCTTATACGCGCGAAACTACGAAGCCTTCTTGTTCCTTATTCCTCATCGCAACAAGCAGTCGCGAGGTTGCGCTGGTGTTTCATGCACGCCGCCTTCTCGCTGTGTTCATTATACTTCTATAGCTTTACGAAAATGTCGCAAGTTTAATCGTCATTACTATTATCACCCCACACCGCCGCACAAGAGGATTATAAGGAGGGAACTGCTTAAAGGAAAGTTGAATATAATAGTACGTTTACTGACACCGATAAATATTTTAAAGGCGACTGCGATCCTTGGCTTCGGTGTTTTAGTAGTGCCGCTCGCAGACCGGTGATCATTGTTCAACTTAATTTGCGTATCCCACGCTGCCGAAACGGGGCTCAGAGGCAACGCAGAAAGATGCGCGTGTTCAAAATACACTCCGCCAGGTGACGCGACAGTGACGGCTGGTCAAAAGAAAACTGTATGCTAGTGAAATGAACTCAATCAATTATTTTCATTAACTATCCAGACAAGTAAGTGGCCCATATTCGACGTAAACTTGTTATCCGATATAAATGTATGCAACATAACTCTTAACTTCAACAAGAACCATCGATTTCGTAACAGCTTTATTTTCTGTGAAAGCTCTTTGTGAATCACCGGAAAGTGGCTGATCGAGCAGAAGTACTTGAAATAACACGAGCACCGTCATTAGTTGCTCGAACCGCCAGAATATCAGGTATACATACCACGTGTCTCTGATGTAGGACGTTACCTGCCATCTCTGACGTCAAGGGGCACAACCTGCATTGCTTGTTAAGGCTATAGCCTTACATGCCTCATCAAAGGCGAAAACTAACCGGCTTCCCGCGTCGACGTCTCGTGAGTGACAAGAAAATCCCCAACACGTGATGACTGTGGCGTAGTTACCGCCCGCCCGTCCGAAACAATGACGTCACCACACGATGCCATCATGGCGTCACAGATCGTCAACATTTCTAGTCACAAGGTGACGTAAGCGCACGGCATTGCAGCTTGGTCAACGGCGGGCGGATGACGGAGGTAGTGTCAAACTGTAGAAGAGCTGCCCTCCGATCATGGAGGCCGTGGGAAACCATTTTAGGTGCACTTAGCTTATCGGAGGGGCGGCGGGGCAGTCACAAAACATCCACTGAGAAGAAATAGAAGATAGCTTTCGCCTTCCACTTTGTCTTAGGTGAGTACACGGAAGACCCGGTGAGTTCTTTCTTTTACACGTTATCGATACGTTAAACGTATGCGTACGTATCGACAATGTACGCACTAGTGGAAGTTCTCACCATCGCTAGTGCGATTGCTTGTGCAAGTGTTCCGACTTCACAATGTACGCGCAATTCAACGTTTGCGCGAATAGCACTGAGTTATTACTTCTACTGCATCACTTGTAGTTAATTTCATTTTTCTATATTGTAAACAAACTGTACACAAAACTGCAGTTTTTTTCCCTTTTTGAGTTCATCCCAGTCAACTTTTATTTCAGACGCCGAGCCTTTGCCCTCACCTCACCCCGAGCTCAACCGGGCACAGGCCACCACTTTGCGTCTACGTCAAAGAACACGTATCCCTCACCTGCCCCCGCTTTCACCTCATACTCCCGGACGTGTACACAACCTCCCACTGCCGGTGCTGCGGCACTCACCCGGCTACGCTGCCGCACATACTGTGGGAATGTCCGGCACAGTACAGACACAGTAACGCCACGACCCTTTCGTCGAAGCTTCATGAGGCTCTGCGGAGCCCCGCTCTTGACGACCAAACCTGGGCGACCGAGCACGTCCGTGAGGTGGCGTCGAGGAGAGCCCTTGACGTCCCCTCGTTAGAGGCCTTGGCCCGGCCACCTAAACCTGCTGGTTTCTTATAATAAAGTTTATTCATCCTCCTCGTCATCCTCCTCTTCCTACTCCATCCCAGTCATCTAATGACTCATTATTGAGTTGACTCTATCGATCAATAAAAGCAAATAAAACATCTCACACGGTCCCCTACGGATTGTCCCAAGAGGGCACACTAAGGCGAAAACCATTTTCCTGTTTGTCTTCTAGGTCGATGCGAATATTCTCCACCGCCCCACTCCGACAGGTTTCAGAACCCAAGGAAGTTTTGCACTGATAGGAGTCACTGCAAGCTCTCCGCGTGTGGCGTTGCACTACCTCCGCGATCGGCACGTCTTTGACCAAGCGAAGATGTCATGCGATGACGTCATCATACAGAGTCACGTTACATGATATCCCTATGAAATACCACTTTTGATAACCTGCGACGCACTGATCACATCATGTGGTAAGGTCGCCACGTGATGACTATTCTTCTGCGCGCCGACGCAGCCGATTTTCAAACTTCCGCGGTGTGATCAGGCATCTAAGGCTTTCGCCTCAATAAACAACTTTAACGGGAAGCTAACGCATCCTACGCACCCCTTTCAGACGCGTACTATATATAGTCAGAACTTTGCGTCCCAGCGTGCGCGCCCAATTTCAGCGCTCCAATTTGAACGCCCGCGAATAGGCGGTCGTACAGGCGCGTCGCGACCTCTTCCCAAACTCTTACTTCACCCTTTCCCTTGCTTTCCCCACCCGTCAAACACTCGTCACTCAGAGCGGAGTCAATATGCGGGGCTGATTAACGAGCGAGCACCCCCGCTTCGAGCCACGTCACAGTACACGTCCACCCGATCGGGGTCAATTACGCATTAATCCATCATCGGTGGTTCTTCGATCAAAACGACTCGCGGAGAGCTCATTAAGGCGGCGTTTGACGACATCGACGCGATGGGTTTTCCTCTTGGCGTCCCAATATCGAGTGAGATAGAGCGCGCTTGAGTGTGTCTGTGTGTGCGTTCGTGTGCATGAGGGTGAGAGATAAAGAGAGTGTCATGCCATGCTTAAGGTTCTGTTGTCTTTCGCATTCGTAAACAGTAGTGTAAATCAGCTAAAAATAGGCAGATCGACCGACCGATCGATCGATCGATAGATAGGTAGATAGATAGATCGATAGATAGATAGATAGATAGATAGATAGATAGATAGGTAGATAGATAGATAGCACGTTATATAAGTGCTTTTTTTTTTCGGTACCCTAGCTCGACTGCGAAATAGTGAAAAAGATTGCATGTGAGGTTTTCGCACATATATGGGAAGAAAAAAGATTACGATGCAACGTGCGCTCGAGTAAAAGCGATTGATATGCAAGCGATCGAACGGTGATCCATCACAGCGAGGGCGTTGCGATGTGATTGAGCGGTCATCACGGTATTGGCAGAGAAAGGAAGCTCGCATAACCTTTGTAAGAAATGGAACGAAAGAGAGAGAGAGAAAAAAAAGAAGCGGTTAGTAAAAGTGTACACCATTAAAAATAAAAAAGAATAAAAAAGAAAAAAAAAACCCAGCTGCAACAGGGCAAGGCTGAACTTAGTGGCGTTACGGCGATTCGATTTACACCTTATGGCTGAACGCGTGGCAACAACTCCGCTCAAACCTTCAAGTTTTCAGATATGTACATCACGTCGCCGTTAAACCTCGCGCGCTCACCCCGCACAACGGGTACTGCACGTTCCATGCGCCGTACTCGCAAGCCTTCAGTAGGCACTGCGACTAGGCTCGTACTGTCACAAGTAATGAGGCCACGCATGTGACAACGTCGGCAGTTCCAGAGATCCTGCGTCCTATCAAGTAGGCAAAATACGAACGTGCGCGAAACGTAGCAGTATTTGTTTAGGCTCACGCGAAATTTTCCAGTTCACTTCTTTCTGTCTACCTATGTTTAGATCATAAGGGTTTCCCAAATTTACCTAGTACGCATTTACGAATGCGTACTCTCGTCTCTTTGGAATGGCGAGCGCTTCGGCATGCAACATCTGCGCCTGCGAGGAAACAGTCGAGCACATTCTATGTGATTGCCCAGCATACCAGTCTGAACGACGTATTATGGAAGCCGAGCTCCGTCAGCTGGATTCACGGCATCTTACGGAAGAGAAGATCCTGGGACCTTGGCCGACGGTCTCCCATACACGCAAAGCCACGAAAGCCCTCTTGCACTTCTTAAGAACCACCGGACTTCACGACCGCTAGTGAAAGAACAGTGTGACACCATGCTGTGTAGTCTCGAGCTGACTATTCATCCTTCTCTTTCTTACTACTCTTCTTTTCTCTCTCTTTCCTTTCTATTATTCTCCCTTTCCCCACCCCAAGTGTAGGGTAGCCAACCGAGCCAAGCTTGGTTATGTCTTTCCTTTCTATTTATCCCTTTCTCTCCCTCTCTACCTAGGGGACTCGGGCGCTATACGATCATTCATCCTTTCTTGGAATGATGAGTAGTGTACAAATTTGCAAAAAATTTCGTGCTTGCGGCTTCGAACACGCTTTTGGCTTTGCCGATTGCTGTGTTTTGGTTTAATTTCGTATAAAAGAACGGAAGCTTTAAGAACTTCATGCGCCGATTTAGAATTGGTGAACCTATAAAAGGTCAAAGTGGTTAAGCGTAACTGCTAAACTTTTGATTGATTTGTGCGGTTTAACGCCCCAAAAACCAACCTATGATTATGAAAGACGCCGTAGTGGAGGGCTCCGGAAATGTCGACCACCTGGGGTTCTTTAACGTGCACCCAAATCTGAGCACACGGGCCTACAACATTTCCGCCTCCATCGGAAATGCAGCCGCCGCAGCAGGGATTCGATCCCGCGACCGGCGGGTCAACAGCCGAGTACCTTAGCCACTAGACCACCACGGCGGGGCAGCTGCTAAACTTCTAAGAACTTCTTGCTGGGCAAGTTGGTGCATGTCTGTGGTATGTAAGTTGCGCATACAATCCGAAGAACACAGGAAGTAAAGAAGCGCGAACGTTTGAGCTTCTTTACTTCCTGTGTTCATCCGACTGTATGCGCGACGTTACATACCGCAGACATGCTGAACTTTTGCTGAACTTTGTCTTGCGGTCAGGCCTTGAGAATCCAAACAGAGCCCAAAAGAACGAAGACGAGGCAAATCCGCGTTATACCTATCATTCCCACGTGGGCTGAAACACTCTGCGTTGCAGCTCCAAAGACACTATAGCGTCAGAGTTTCCTCTCATAAGTGTTGTAGGAGACTAAATGGTTTTTATATCTTAAGGAGTACTGACGCGAGTTTTAAGCAGTCTCGGGCTGTTATAAAAACACGGGTGTCGAGAACCTTCGGAGTGTTTGAAATGCATCAAATACAATTTTAATAGCGCTACCTTAAAACAACATCGACGCAGCGGCATGTCAGACCACCAACTCGGGAAGACCACCAACTCACGACTAACTAGCAACAGCTGTCAGTTCACTATAGGTCGCACGTGTTTAACGCAAACAACGACTAGTTGAATGGCCGTATATTCCGCGAGCGATTTCTGCGATATAGGCCGCATGCCGGACGCAGATTTAGAAAACCCGCGGTGGGCTGTGTAGACTCGTCTTGATAAAGTCCACAGCGAAGAGGTTAGCTTGCAGATTCTGCGCGACAAAAACTTTGAACCAAAGTAAAATATACGTGTAAATACCGCAAGGGGGTTTAATAACGACACCTAGTAGTAGGCAGACAGCCCGTACAAAAAGAAATACTCTAACAGCTCAACGTCCCCAGATCATGCCCACCGCTCGCGCTTCTCACCAGGAGTTGGTCCCACTGGTGATTGCCTAGCTATAGTTCACCACTATACAATATCTGATCAGGCACGTTTGATGCAGCGGGCAGCTTCGGGCTTCGAAGTTCCAGATTTAACGACCCAGCACACCGCCCACTTTGCAAGCGGGTTTATTAACGACGCCTGGTAGTAGGCAGATAGCCGGCACAGAAAGAAATACTCGAACAGCTCAGCGTCCCTAGCTCGTGCCCACCGCTCGCTCTTCTCACCAGGAGATGGTCCCACTGGTGATTGCCTATCTAGTTCACCACTACAGTACATACGCAATTATACGGAAAACAAATCGTGTTGTCTATGTAAGATGCGTGGAGAGCATTGTTTCGGGTTGCTTGAAAATCGTGTCAGTACTGCTACCAGGCTCCAGCTTCACCAAACGGATCAGCTGTACGCGATAAACAGTGTAATAATAATAATAATAATAATAATAATAATAATAATAATAATAATATAGTGAATAAGAAAGACGTTGATACCATCAGGTCAGCTATCATCAGGCACGAGATCGGCGATCAAGCACGGTCATCTGGGTTCGCCTGCGTTCCTTTAGAGCTACCACCCGCTTGCTCAGTCCTTCAATAAACCCCCTTTACAATAATAATAATAATAATAATAATAATAATAATAATAATAATAATAATAATAATAATAATAATAATAATAATAATAATAATAATAATAATAATAATAATAATAGGGGTTTCACGTCTCCAAACCACCATATTTTATGAGAGACGCCGTAGTGGAAGGCTCCCGAAATTCTGACCATCACTAGTTTAACTCGCACTGGCATCGCAGTCACACGGGCCTCTACCACTTCGCCTCCATCGAAAGGAGACCGCCGCGGCAAAGATCCAACAAGCGACCTATGGGTCGTTAAGAGGGTGTGCAGTACCGGCTTGTTTGAAGTCAGCAGCGGCAGAACGATATACACTCAGCTTGATTACACTGTCTCTTAGCGCGACTTCTTCAATCGGTGGACCCTTGCGACAACAATAACCCCAGCGACGTCGTACGACGACGCAGTTGATGCGCGCAGTGGCGGCCACAAACCTCGAAAACGCGGGCGACATACCGGGGCAGTCAAAAACAACGCAAAACGCAGCACATAAGACAGGAAATGCAGGGCTTGCCAGACGACACTTACAGGCTTGTAGCGCATGATCATCATTATCACCATCATTTTCTTGGCCACCGCGCCGCGCCTCTCGCGCAGCTCATGCATAGCTAGAGCTACGCGAGAAGAGATCGTGCTGCAGCCGCCGCATCGCCTTTCATAATAAAGTGGCGAGACAACGGCACGACCACGTTGGCCGCCGTCCCGTCTTCCTATCTCGCTACAGGCTCTTTTCGCATCGAAACAACAACAACAGCAGCGGAAAACCCCGCAATAACAAAGAATTAAGTCTTTCGCCGCGATTCCTTGGTCAAGTAAACACGCTTCCCCCGAGAGGAAGCAGTGCGTACGTTGCAAAAACAATGGAGCCTTCTTGTCCTGCACGACACCTTCGCAAACTACGCTCAGTACCACGCAAGTCTGCCTCGTCGTAATAATAAAAGGTTCCCCGGAGCGTCTGCGGTGATAGGCGTGAGCGAGGATACCCACGAAGGCGCATAAATATTCTGTGTTTTCGAGAGGCGCGCGAACTGAGCCACTTCCGGTGCACAATAAGAAGAGGACTATACGCTCGGGAGCTAGAGAAACATAGAGGCAGCCAGCTCGGCGCAACAGCTGCACGCATACGTATGCGCTCCTCATGCAGTCGTGAACTATGTCGCACACTCAGAGCACAACACGACCACCACGCACACACGAGATAAACATCACAAGAGTATCAGCTTGGGCATGGCGCGTATATAGCCAGAATGATTTTTCGTAGCGAGGTTAGACACCTCCTTGGTTTCCGGGAGGGCACCGCCTAGAAATGATCATTTTTTTCTCTGTACGCCATGGCGAAAATAAATTTCGAGGGGGGGGGGGCACGGGCCCGGCGTACCACTTTCTGGCTACGTCTCTGGCTTGAGCTTATCGGCTTGGCTTCATAACACGGAACACCGGGTGCAAACGGCACAAGAAAGCGCCAAGGCTTGGAACTCCCCGTGCTTCAGAGCGCCCATTCACTCATCGCTCCACCCTGACTCGAGAAAGTCGATGGAATCACCATCTCTAGACACAGCGAGTCCCTCCACATCAGCGATAATCTGTAGCGTCATTTTCGTTCGAGCGGCGGCGCAGTGCCCTACTCAAGCGAAGTATGCAGTTCGAGTCGAGGTGCGTTTGTGGATACGGGGGGCCAGTCTTTGAAGTCCCGTTTGTCCACGCTGTTTCCCGTTATGAAGGCAAACCTCGTAATCCTCTTCAGCCTACATAACATCACCCACTGCAGGGCAAAGGCTCGTCCCACGTTTTCCCAGTCACCCCGGTCCTGTGCTTGCTGCAGCAACGCGATATCCGCAAACCGCTTCACCTCATCTGCGCTCCTAACTTTCCACCTTCAACATTTCTTTTTAACATCTTTCATTCCCCTCACCCCTTTCTTCAGCACAGGGTAGCCAGCAGGTCTAAGAACTGGCTAACCTCCCTGTCTTTCCGCTTAAACTTTCTTCTTCCTCCTCCTCCTCCCCCTCCTCCTCCTTCCCCTCGCGCGTTTTCTTTCTCTTGGAATCCGGGTTGCCACTCTTGACGACCAGCGGTTATCTAGCCTTCGAGATACACGGCACCGACTATGCTCCTTTCTTCTTGACCTCCACACAGATGGCAGCACACGCGCGTTCTTTTTACCCTTTCCGCTCTTTGTTTGTCCCTCGAGTTAAGTGCGTTGGATGACTTTAGTTGCTACTGTCAGGAGCGGTTGCGCGAACGCGCGTTGTTTTGGAAGAGGAAGTATTACGTTGACAAGAACTTCCGTTGTTAGTCACCACTCACCCAGTCTCCTTCGCTTCTCTTCCGTCCACCACGCGCAGGCATAATTCTGTTACGTTGTCCTGTAATTGTAGAACTATCGTTCTTTCTTTCTATGCGTCACCGCGTCGTCCTCAACGCATCATTAGAATTCGCTTCGTAAGCCTAACACAACGGGCGCGCGCGCACGCACGTACGCACACACACAAACGCGCGCGCGAGAAAAGAGAGATGGAAAGGGAGAGAGAAAGTTAACATAACATAAAGACCACCATATATCCGTCAGCCTATCAACGTGGGACAACACCCAGCAGAAAAAAAAGCACCGCCGCTTCAGGAATCTATAGCGCCCCAACCGACAAGCGCCAGCACCTCGCGCAAAGAGAGGCGGGCGCGGCAA
Source organism: Rhipicephalus microplus (assembly GCF_013339725.1). Lineage (NCBI taxonomy): Eukaryota > Metazoa > Arthropoda > Arachnida > Ixodida > Ixodidae > Rhipicephalus > Rhipicephalus microplus. The sequence continues at coordinate 127,926,006 of NC_051167.1, read as the reverse complement.
AGAAAACGCGCCATTTAAGCCACAAAAGAGGCGCCGAAGCGGCAGCGAGGAGTACTGCGCAGGGTGACACCACCGCGAACCAGAAAGAAGCGGTGGATCGTTCCACCGACGCGGCGAGGAACAAAACACCCTATTCCACCACCACCAACCCACTTCCTAGCCTCACAGCCACCTACCAGTCTTATCTCATTAAAACCTTCCGCGCGGGAAGTCGCATTAACGGCGCCGGCTATTGTTCTCCCGCGAGTCCTTTCCTTCCTCTTTACGCTCTCTTTTTCAGTCCTCGTGGTTTCTTTGTGCCAGCGACGGCATGTATACCTTAACCGACAGCACAGTTTTACGCGGGCCGCGCGTGCGTAACCACGTTGCGGTCGGCCGCAAAGTATATACCGCCCAAAAACATGACGAACTTTCACGAAGGGTGAGAGTTGACATACTGGCGGTCGACGAGGACAAACTAGCGACAAACACGTTATGACCCAAGTTCTCGAGTTACACGCCGGCAACCGAGATAGCACCACGAATCCGGGCAGGTGGTTGGGGGGAGGGGGGGGGAAGTACGTATTACGTGGGTTTCAGAGCGTGCGCGTCTCTTGTATGTTTTATCGCAACAACATGGGAGACGCATGCGCAATGAAGGTAGAAATAAAGGGGCCGCGGAGCGTAATCGAGATAATACGGAACGGGAGAACACGGTATACAGCGTGCCATGCTACGATCCCACGTCGCGGAACGATAAAAGACAAACACAAATCGCGAAGATGGAGCTTAACGCACGAGGCGAGTGTAGGATGAGAGACGGGTAAAGTAGCAATGATATTGATTGATATGTGGAATTTAACGTCCCGAAACCATCACACGGTTATGAGAGACGCCGTAGTTTGAGGGCTCCGGAAATTTGGACCCCCTGGGGTTCTTTAACGTGCACCCAAATCTGAGCCCACGGGCCTACAACATTTCCGCCTCCATCGGAAATGCAGCCGCTGCAGCCGGGATTCCATCCCGCGACCTGCGAACCAGCAGCCGAGTAGCTTAGTCACTAGACCACCGCGGCGTGGCGGGTAAAGTAGCAAGGAGAACGGGAACACGTTGATATACAGTTGCATTGAAACAAAAATTAAGCTAGTTACGCCTAACTGAATCGGCGATGCAGGAACAGTAGCGGTTAATTCGGGCTAGGACAGTTTCTCCTTCGTCACCAAGCCTGTGTGCGACATCTGACGGTTAGGGAGAGTGGTGCGACGATAACATCGGTGCGCACGGCTGAGTACGGCACAGTTTCACATGTGCACCAACTGATTACACACGCGACGCTTGCATGTCCCTTAAATTAAAAAAAAAGAAAGTACACGAGTTTTCGCAGAATGGACATGCATACCAACTGTGTGAGGTTGTTCGATACTCGACATGACAACAATAACAAGCAAAACTTGCAAAAAAAAGAAGAAAAGCTACATCAATTGAAAGAAAGAGGGAACCCGCACGTAGAAATTGTGTAGTGCCCGCCAGGTGGAAGGTTAATGAAAAGGCAAAAAAACAACAATTGTTTTTCCTCTCTCGTGATGCACGAAGCTCGACGCTATAAAGAACTGAACGACAATTTTATTCCACCTCGTGAATCCGCAGGCGGAGCAATACATTAGACAGGAAACATGGCAGCGCATGTGACAGCAAACTCGAGCGTACCACCAGTGACTTTGCCGCAGTACACCGGTGTAGTGAGGTCATACGTAGCAAAATGACTTGTTTGGATGTGTCTAACAAAAAATGAGCACCCCGAAAAGCTTCCCCCTATTGTTCAATACTGGCGAAGGCCTCGTCCGGGCAGCCTTAATGCCTTAAGTTCGTATGGGAGTGTTTGTTGGTCAGCAGCGTATTGTAGAAATCATGCGCAATGTCACGTCCTCTGCAAAAAAAAAAAAACAAAAAAAAACCCAAAAGAGCATTCCACACTCACCGCTACGGCTACGAGTGGCGCTTGCTAAGATTCCCAGAGTTTACACGTACAGCAATACTTAACAAAGTGGGCGAAAGAGGCGCCTTCCGTCGTAGCTCGACTGGCAGAGCGATAGACGAGTGATTCGAGAGTTCCGGGTTGGAAGCCCACCGACCAAAAGGTCCGCTTTTTCATCCGCTTTAACTCATTTCAAATTACGACATGGTTACTACACTACAGTTACCCAGAGCAATTGTTGTACCTTACATTTTTCTTGGTTTAACTGTAGGGTGGATTCATTAGGTTGCCTTTAATAAGGAAACAAGCCCTTCTAAAAAATTTCTCGGCCTTAGTTAATACAAAAATACTTTTTTTTGCAATGTTTTTGCCACACGACAGCTATGTCGTGCCGCGAAGCA
>NC_051167.1:127691151-127918651 GCF_013339725.1 Rhipicephalus microplus | reverse complement strand
GGCTACTGAGCAGCGTGCGTGCAGGGCGGCGGCGGCTCGCGCTCGAAGAAGGGACCTCGACGTGCGGACGTGCGAGGCAGAAGGCGCCGTGAATCTGCGCGGCGGCGCCACGAGGACCCTGCAGTACAACGGGAGGCCGAAGTGGCGCGCGGAGCCAACTTCGCCCCATTCTCAGTCATTCACCCCATAGATATGATGTCATTTTCCTCTTTTTGTCTCTTTCTCTCTTTTCTGACGTATTGTGAATATCTCCCTCCTAAAATCTTCCCTTCAACACACCAGTGATTGGAACTTCGCCCACGTAATTTACAGCGCATAACTTCTATTGCTGCAGACAAGGACGGCCACGCGTGTACCGATGAAATGCTCACGACGAAAGACAGTAATGAAATGTGGCAACGCGAAAATAAATGCGACTTCGATAAAAGATCAGATTGCCAAATCAGAAACGGCCGTTCGCCGACACGCCCCCGATCTAGATGGCACCAGTTCTTGAAAAACTGCGCATACGAATCCTCGTGTAACAGGCTACCGTTCGACAGTCGCGTTTTTACAGGCCTGCCAGCGCGGTGCTTTTCGCGTACACGAGAGAGATATTACGTGCAGTTGCTTTCGGTTAGAAGTAGCTGATGAAGTAGCTGAGCAACGGGACGGCTTTATGCGGGACGGCCATAGTAGAGTACCTAGTACTCTTAATCGTTACCCACTTTTTCTGCACACACAGTTCTGGCTTGCCACGTAGATGACTCTCTTTAAAAAGGCACGTTAAATCTCTCGTGAGTCACACTCCCACGGCTCTCCCTAGAGAGTATAATGATATGCAAAGTGTTGACCTGTCTCTTTAAAGGGAGTCATATGCGTGGCAATCCGACATTCTCAAAAAGAAAGTTAACTGACTCCTTCGTGGACGAAACTCTTTAAGTCGTGGGTCATGCGTCCTCGATGTATGTAGTAGTAGGTAGTCACCTCTCGTTTAGTCCTTAGAATGTCCGCTGGATGGTGGTACTTGTATACGATGAATATATGATGAAAAGATGCGAGATGGCGGTACTTGAAGTGTTCACTAGATAGACGGACAGACAGACGGACGGACGCACAGACCGAGAGACAAATGGACGGACGGACGCGGCCAGCGAACGAACGATTCACGGTTTACCAATAAAACCCTGCGAAGCTTCGCCCCACTTATCCTCTTTCACTCCGTCGATAGGCTGTGATTTTTTTTCCATAGTGTACGACGTCGCCATTAAGTTTTGCGAGTTATATCAAGCTTAGCTTGAAGAAAAAAAAAAGAAAGATACATTTAGGACATGAAAACACCCCAAGGACACACTGGAGGAACGGCAACACGGACGACGGTTAAGGCGAGTTTGTGAGAAACTGACAAAGTTTACTGCCCGATCGAGTAGCCTCGTATATAACACCCCCACTGACACAGCTAAGTTACTGCAGTTTGAAGCAGATGACGCCGGAAAACTTTGCGAGAGAGAAGCAGACAAAGACGAAGAACTGATATCAAACTTGGTCCCGAGAAAGGACAAATACAAAGTCAAGAGAAAGCGAGCGTAAAATACTAAATCCACGAATCAATAAACAAATAGATAAAAGAAGGAAGGAAGTAAGGAACGAAGCAAGCATGAAAGGTGACGTGAACGCTGAGGAGTCTCATTAGAAAAATTGATGACGTCTGAAACGGCCAACTACAAGTACAGTCACTTCCCCGGCGGCCATTTGTTTCCTTATTATCATTAATATTATTTCTTCCAAAACTAGCGCAGGCAGTGAGCTTGTCGCGACTCTACAAAAGATTGAGGACGCCAGCGTCTTTCTAAACACGCAAAAAAATTAAAAGTCGAGAGAAAGAACACAGCTACTTGAAGGACTACCGGAAAGCCGGGGGGTTGAAGCTGGCAATTCGGGGTTCATCCGAGCCGCCTACCCGTATCACAGACGCAATAAATCGGCCGAGGCCGAAGTGCCACAGAAAGAAAGAGAATGCGACAGAAACAAGAAAGGGATAGAACAAGGAAAAGTGAAATATGAGAACATGGTACTTGTCACGAATTCGAACGATGAGCAAAAAAAAAAAAAACATGAAGTACGATCGGAGCAGGCAGTGGAGTCGGTAATAATAACGCTCGTGAACAGAGCGAGTTTATGGTGTCGAAATAGATGCTTCAGCGTCGGCCCCTTTCTCGGAGTATAAAAGAAAGGGGGGGGGGGGAGAGAACACGACAGAGAAAGAGAGAGAGACGGATATTGGAGGATAGGCCTTGGTGTCGATGACGAGTGCGGCAGGAACAAAGGCGTGACAACGTCTTGAAGCATCACCCAATGAGGTCCCGCATTTTTTATCACTTTTCCCACTGTTTTTCCCCCTCCATATGTAGTCCCTACAATGGCCGACAGAGTCTTCGCATGAGCAATTGGCCGTTTCTTAAACCTGGCTGTACCGCAGTGCAGCTAAGCAATGCCGTGAAACAAACATACTGCGACGAAGCCGAAAGAGAGAAAGTAAATGAAGGCCACATGTTGACTAGAGAAGACAGCAGACAACTAGTTTTATGTACACAGAGTAGGTCACGAAGCCACCGCTATGAGATAACGACAACACAAGCTCCTGATTTTGCAGTCCGCGGGCGCTATTCTGACTCAATGTATGCGTTATAAAACCGAGAAAAAAAAAAAAGCGTTCCTGCGACGGCCATAAGCCCGATTACGTGGGACGCGGTATTAAGAACTCAGGATTAACTCTGAACACCAGGGTACCTTGAGACCCAAGTACACGCGTGTCACTGCATTTCGCCTCCGTATAAATGCGGCTTCCCTGTCTGGGAATCGAATTCACGTCAGCGGAATTCACGTCAGCAGTGCGATAACATATCGCACTGCTAATACGGCTTAGACGCCAATATGGCTTCAAAGCTTTGACGGCAAAATATTCTTCCAAGTCCGATGACTGACGTCATAAGAGAGATTACCGACAAAAAAAGAGGCGCTCACCGTGTACCGCATGGTACCGGATGGAACCGGTTCCTCGTAGTACCCACTTTACAGGTACCCGCAATGCAGTAGCAGCAGCAGTACCTTCCGCTGGTTTGAGACGAACCTCTCTGGTGGAGGCGCTGTGAGCGACGCACTCATCACGCACGAAAACCAGTACGAGAAACTCACCTGCAAAAGACAAAGTAAAAAAAGTAATAATTACGGGATTGGACTTGCACTGTACAGTATAGGTAGCAACATAGTAAGAAAGAAATATTTATTACAGTTCACATAGCACCCCCGCAAAGTGTTCTTCAACGCGTTACGAAGTAACGTGTTCGTAATTAAAGGGCACGCATAATTTGCAAAATGGCATAAAATAATGATGGCTACAAACAGAAGAACTGAAATTCGAAAAAATGTTATCACTATCGCCCTACCAATAAGTTAAAGAGCGAATGGAAAAAAAGTATAACATACGCTTAATTACGATTCACACTGTCAATGTTTATTAAAGCGATACAGGGGACCGAGCAGCCTGCATGCTGCGACAGCTGCCCACAGCTTTGCTCAGCTCCGTCTTGAGGCAAAGCGGATTCGGGCCACACGGGGCCGAAAGCACGAAGATTAGACAAATTTGTGTACCGCCCATCCTTCCCAAGATGCCTGAAACGCCGCGCGTTGCAGCTCCCATAAACGCTAGCGCCAAGGCTCCCTTTATTGTGCTTATAGGAAACTCCATGTTCAGCCATCTTAGGTGAGTGTGCAAGTGTCTGTTCCTGCGAGTTCTTTTTTCTTATTTTCTTACTAATTTATTATTATTTTTCGTATTGTGTTTTATCCATTTTTGAGATAGATAGATAGATAGATAGATAGATAGATAGATAGATAGAGAGAGAGAGAGAGAGAGAGAGAGAGAGAGAGGAGAGAGAGAGAGAGAGAGAGATGAGGCAAGGTCGAGACGAAACGTTTATGACGTTTCACCTTTTATTTCGAAAGCCTTGTTCAAAACACAATGTCTACCTATGTGTGCGCTTTATATTCCCGGTATTATTATCGTGACGATGGTATAGCCGACTCTAACGTAGCGTACCCTACAATGTTCTTCATATAATAAAGCACCAACAAAATCGACAACAACGACTGTACGCGAAGACCTAGCTGAGGAATGCTTACACATGAAAGAAAAATCATATAAGTAAGCGGTATGGCGAAAATGGCGACGATCAAGACGCAGGTGCGGGGAAGCTACAATGCGATGGCGAAGAAAATGCGTCATCATTACATAGGACCGTGTCACGGCAGGAAGTAAGAGTAATGCCCCAAGTTCTTTCCTTGTTTTATAATCTTTCTTTAAAAAAAAAAAAGCGTCGTTATGGGGGCTATGAATCGCTCACGAGTTCTCTCGCGAGAAAATCGGTAAGTTTGTCGAAACGATTCAACTGTGAAAGCAACTTTAACCTTTTTTTTTTTTTGCGGCAGTGCGATCAAGAGTTCTGCCTCCAAAAAAAAAAAAAAAAACAGGAGCATCATTACTTTGCTTTTTTTTTCATAACATTCTACGTAGTGCCGTAAAACGAAAGCCCTAAAAAACCATGCTCCTTTATTTTCATCTCTACATAATGTATGAAGAAAGAAAAAAAGGATGTATGATTTTTGTTTTCATCGAAAGCATTTATTTTTACGCCTTCTCGTTCACGTTTCGCGTTCCATTTCTTTCTTTTGTCCCCTTCACCAATTACAAGTGCGTTCATCGCTACCAAATCTTATAGTCGTTCATGCGGATTTCGAAAAAAAAAAAGAGACATAGACGAATTGAACCAAACAAGTGTAAGATGTTTACCGCACGGAGTACGAAGCCACAGCTGCGTTTCGGTCTCTTTCGAGCGGTTAGCGCGCTCGAAAGAGACCAAAACGCGTCGTCGGTTCACGAGATGAACAACAGAAACAGAAAGCGACAGTGAAGAAGTTATGCATCCGGAAATTGGACCTACTTCCTCAAATTCCAAGGAGATCTACATCATCATCATCATCATCATTTCCTCGCAACCGCAGCCATTCCCCATATATGTTTAGTTTTTTTTGTTTTCTTTCGGATCGTAAACAAGGGTTGTGATGAAGACAATTTGCAGGTTAGGCGGAGGTTAGGGGGTGTGTGGCTGCCTTATTGCCCCACTACACAAATACGAGAGAAAACGTTTTTTTTTTAGGCAACGCACGGTAAAAGATATATCATTACTCGTATCTTGAAGGGGACTAACAAACAAACAAAAAAAAGAAACAAACACCGCAGTCAACAAAGACATTGTGTTTCTTTAGAAAATGAATACGCACAAACTATATACCGAATTGATATTCTGTTACTCTAACAGGCAAGCGTGTAGCTACCTTGCGCGAAAAAAAAAATCAGATCAGGACAGCACGATGTGCTGCAAGCGCAGCCACGGGAACGAATCTTGCATGAATGTGGAGGGCACGTCGATAACCGCTTCACGCTGGAGCATGCATATATACTAGTTGAAAGGTGGGTGAAATTAAAAACGTACCAGGGAGAGCACGGGTTAGTCTGAAATGGATCTCATAACAAACGCGGCCGTACTCATTGTTCCAGAGCGAAGATGCAGCCATTCCCCACTGTTAGGAGGCATAGAGGAAGGAATGCGTGGCTTATTCCGAGTTACGGTGGGCGATTAGCGTTTGCGTAAATGTGGAGCGTACACTGACAAACAGTTCAGTGCAGTACGCATAGCGGTTCATCTTCATCAGCAGCCTGATTACGCCCACTGCAGGACAGAGGCCTATCCCACGTCCTGCCAGTTAACTCGGTCCTGTGCTTGCTGCTGCCACTTTATATCCGCAAACTTCCTGATGTCATCTGCCCGCCTAACTTTCTGTCTCCCCTTCACCCCCTTTACCTTCTTTTGGAATCCAGTCTGTGGTCCTTAATGACCGCGCCTCATAATAGCGGTTCACGAATGCACGAAAGGGAGGGCATCGGCGGCAGAGAATGCATTCTTGTAAAGAAGAAATGCATGTCCCCGGCTAACAGATGGATCTTACCCGCTGTCGGTATCAATTGACGAAACGCAGGTGAATTATTCCGAGTTACGTTACATGATAACTATTGCTACTCACTTTTAACTAAAAATATGTGCTGAGCAAGTTGTACTAATAACGAGAAGACAGAAACGAACTTAAACGAGCTCGGAATGACTGCAACACTTTCATAGAGCTTCGGCTTGCCATCGAGTTTTTTTATCGCATGAAAGAAATCGTACAATGTGCTGCAAACGAAACAACCAACCCGGACTTGGAACTCTCACAGACGTTTACTGACCTTCGCATGAGCCCAGAACGTAAAAGTGACTGCTTGGTCTCAGGTGGAACGAGTTCACACACTCACCAGCGCAAAGGTGCTCTTCGTATGGGTTGAACACGCGAAATTTGACGACATCATCATCCGCCATCGACGATATGTTAGAAGGCATTTGTGACTTACGCGAATGCATTAGGTATACTACTGGGTTTAGTTATTAATCAAACATACGATAATGGAAGCACCCCCGAGTCAGGAGACGAAGGCAGAAGAGTTTAAAGACACAAAATCGGTAATAGAAAAGGCTCGAAGCTTATTGATATTTACTAGCTTCGGATTATCGCTTTTCGAGAGAGTGGGAGAGAGACAGAGGCCACAGCTGGCACCGTTCCGGGGATATCTGCAATTACGGAGCCTTATTGGACATCACGAAAGCCGCGGGGCTGTATTCGAAATTATAAGCTGACTTCCCACTTACTAAGCTGTACGGAAGCTCTCCGAAAACACGAATAAAAAAATCAGGACATAAACACCAGAAACACAGGCACTTGTCAATTTTTGCACACCGACCAATGATGAGAGAAGTGGAGCCCGAACATTTTCGAGAACAAAAAAAAAAAAGAGAAAGGTACAGAATTGAATTGCTGGATTAAGTTTGAGTGTCGATTCACGGGATTAGTACTTGCTTAATCTGGCGATTGTCGAAATGTTTGCATCTATCGCTCAAGAGAAAAAAAAGATGTATAGTGAACGTCACAAGTGCTATAGAGACCAACCAAGCGACTCTCCTTAAATAAATTATAAAAAAAACAACGTTGCCATCATGAAAGCGGATAGCCTAAATTAACCGACAACTGAATAATTCGACTAACTATAGTTATATTTCAGCAACACTAGCTCACATTTTTCTATAGTGATACGACGCGAGACAGCATCAATCGATCAAACGTATTTAGTATAGAGGAAGGACAAACAATATAGGAGGTATAGCATGGTGCGACAATCCTGAAGCCCAAAAATTGAAAAAAAAAATACCAGAGAGCATGGGAGAAAAAAGAAATGAAGGACACGTTATAAACTACAAAGTGTGTTAGCCGATAGCCAAGGGCCATTCGACTAACTATGTCACATCTTTGCTTTTCCTTTTTATACACTGACTCAGCGATTACGTGATTGCAGAGAGAGTGTGAGAGACACAGCTAGCACCGTTCCGGGGCATGCGCGGTCAGACACCGCAAGTCATCATCATCATCAGCCTGACTACGTCCACTGCAGGACAAAGGCCTCTCCTATGTTCCGCCAGTTAACTCGGTCCTGTGCTTGTTGCTGCCGATTTGTACCCGCAAACTTCTTAATCTCATCTGCCCGCCTAACCTTTTGTCTCCCCTTAACCCGCTTGCCTTCTCTTGGAGTCCAGTTAGTTACTCTTAATGACCAGCGGTTATCTTGTCTACGCGCTACATGCCCGGCCCATGTCTATTTCCTCTTCTTGATTTCAGCTATGATATCCTTAACCCCCGTTTGTTCCCTAATCCACTTTGCTCTCTTTTTGTCTCTTAAGGTTACACCTACCATTTTCTTTCCATTGTATACTTGCGGTGTCGTTTCCATTGACACCGCAAGTATGCGCAAATGGAGGCTTTCGCCTCAATGGGTCCTGGTCATGAGACAGGCAAGCGCTACTATTTGTCCGCAAGCTTTGGTTGCGTCTGCTTCGGACGCTGTGGGGGCGCAATCCAACCCAAGATGCACCACGCGCTGGTCGAAAGGAGCACCGCAAGAGGAGATCGGCTTGCCGATACGAACGCAATCACTTCATGCACAGTTATAGTGTATATATATTTTTTATCTTCTTCCACGGTACGTAGAAAGTCGTTGCAGAGCTATCACTTCGTAAGGCGAAAGCTAAAGTGCTAAACAGCGTTCACCGCACATGACGAAATGCGGAACTCGAATGCTATGAAGCAAGCGCATCCCCCCCCCCCCCCCTCAAAAAAGAAAAACAAAAACGAAATAAGCGGAATCAACCTAGGAATACATTAGTTTTTCAGAAATTTTAAGACAGAGCTTAATAATGCCGATCACGATTAAAACAAAAGGGGCAGCTCCGCACTCTCCTCACCGCACAAGAAAAAAGTAAAAACATCCAAACAGCAAATCGTAAATCACACGAACTGGAATAAACAAAATATCAACCGACTGATAAAAACTTGCAATTTAGACTTAAATATCATTTGGCTACAGCAGTATATAGGAATTTGAACCTTTTGCCCGTATTGGAACAATCCACCCATCTCTTGGCCAATCTCCCACATTTGGCAGAAGCAATCTGTACTGTGAAAGAGAAGAAGAAGAAGAAAACAACTCGAGAAAGATCGATAGCATGCGTCTGACAACGCTCCAGAGCATGGCGCAGGCGATTGGAATGCGAGGACGCGGGCGAAATGAGGAAATAAGGAACGATGTCGGCGCGCGCATATTGGAAGTACCAGAGGGGAAACAGCGGTGAACCGGAAGCAGGAACCTAGGCATCCGGAGTCACCGTTACTTCGGCGGAGAATATATACCGCCGCTGTTCCCTTTTCGGTCGGTTTGGTGAGCGCCGTGTTCCGATTTCCCGTCCCGGCTAAACCAGCAGTGCGCACCGACAATATCGTGCGCGTATTGCAGAGCGTTCGGACACCAGCTCTGGAGTTTCAATAAGCGGTACAGCGACGCAAACGGACCAACCATCGTACACGAACATATAAAAGGTGCGGGTCACATTTATTTTTTGCTAAACTTCGCAGCTAGTCCGTAGCCACGAATATTTGCGAAAGGGAGGGCAGGTCACCTGCTGAAGACCTCGGCTATTACAAAAAAAAACATCTATTTTTCATTGTTTATTTTCTGTAAAATAATCCTACGTGAGAAAGTCAGGGAGAAGGACAGCACCCCATTTTTCCCTGGCTACTAGCTTGACACGCAGGGTCCCTCCCTAACGCATCCGAAGTAGTCTGCTCGAAGCAAAAGCAAACTTCGCTTTATTCTAAGTCGGCGTGTTAAACCTACCCCCTCCTCTCCCACATCTTTGTGCAACTAATGCGGTTTTGCAATGCATGCTCCTTTCCCTTGTTCTACGCGGCCTCCTAGAACATCGTCGGCTTTGTGATGTGTGTGTGGGCATACGGCAGTTTCGCCTTACGTTGGTGTGCCAGTATATCGCGAGCAGTGTTGATTTGATTAATATGTGGTGTTTAACGTCCCAAAACCACCATATGACTATGAGAGACGCCGTAGTGGAGGGCTCCGGAAATTTCGACCACCTGGGGTTCTTTAACGTGCACCCAAATCTGAGCACACGGGCCTACAACATGCCCGCCTCTATCGGAAATGCAGCCGCCGCATCCGGGATTCGATCCCGCGACCTGCGGGTCAGCAGCCGAGTACCTCAGCCACTAGACTACCGCGGCGGGGCTCGCGAGCAGTGTGAGGTTCGTCTCAGCACGCGCCCTTGAGCACAGCACCATCATCCACTTTCAAGCGCAATAGAAAAATATTGACAGCATATCCACGGAGTGAATGATGGAGAGTGGCGCGAAGCATTCGTCCGTCCATTCGTTCTTGCTTCCGTCTGTCCATGCGTCCGTCTATGTGACCGCCCTTGAGTCCATCCGCCCGTCCTTGCGTCCATCCGCCCACCCGTGCGTCCGTCCCTGCGCCCGTTCATGCGTCCATCAATGCATCTGTGTGTGTGTCCGTTCGTCCATCTATTCAACACACCAAGTACTCCATCTCGCATCTTTTCATCATATATTCCCCACATAAAATCACCGCCATCCAGCGGACATTCCAAGGACTAAACGAGAGGTGGCACACGCACACTTTCTTACGGCTTGCGCTTCGGGTCTACTTCTCACCTTTAACCACCTCGAGTTCATGGTATATACTAGTTCACTGTATTCATGGCACTGCGGGCCAACGCTCGCTAAACCTTTCAAAAACCAAGGAGGTTACGCCCAGCGAGTATAACGTAGCAACCTTTTCTTGTCAGATAGTGCTCAATGTACATGCCAATGGCCGCTAATAGGGATGGCAGCGTGCTTGTTAACTAAAAGCCGAATGCTCCTGTCTCTCATTCCCCATTAGCAGCCATTGACATGTACATTGAGCACTATTTTTTATTGTTCAACAACGCACAGAAGAAATCTCTCACCGGCACCACCTTGGAGATCAAAATGTTATACTGTTACATACTACAACGGCTACGAGGGACGAACGGGTGCCGTTGTAAGGAGCTTCGCCCATGAAAAAAATCACAGCATATCCACGGAGTGAATGATGAGTGGGGCGAAGCGTCTGTCAGCCCGTCCGTGCTTCCGTCCGCCCGTTCGTATATGCTTCCATCAGTCTGCGCGACCATCCGTGCGTCAATCCATGCGTCCGTCCGTCTGTCCATACGTCCGTCCGTTCGTGCGTCCATCCGCTCATATATCCGCGCGTCCATCCATCCATCCATCCGTCCGTCTGATAGTCTGACTGTCCATCCGTCCATCTAGTGAACAATTCAGGTACCGCTATGTCCCATCTCGCAGCCCCTGTGGCACATACCCGCTCTAGAGAGGGTCTGTGCCACCGGTGGAAGAGCGACAGACATACGGCATAGGGAGCTTCGCCTCTAAAAGAAAGAATACTTCGAGAAAAAAATTAGTGTTCCGAGGTGACTGCCATATGCCTATGAAAAGTGTCTACGCCTATTACAGAAAGTGCGGTAGGCTGCGCAATCACTGCATACATTTTCTTCAAATTAAATGATGTCCATGACTACATCTTCTGCAATACAATTTTGAATGGATGGAGGATTGGAAGAGGAAGGGCACGGAGGTTAGCCAGTTCTAGTACATTATACATATATATTAATAAACGCTCTCTGTATCAATGAAAGCATGTAAATGAATTAGGTGGTTCTCAACTGAAAATCTGCTTCAAAAACCTGTCTTCGCTCTCGACAGGACGGCTGTCATACATCCTGGTGGGACATAAAAAGTTGAGCAGTGCAAGTTCCAAGAACACTCGGTTCACTCAAAAAGAGCGAGTAAAAAAGGTGTGTTTTTGTCCCACAACAATAATCGTCATCTATATTGCGTTCCATCCTTGCGCTATCGTTCGCGCCCGGTACATTCTGGTCACGATCGACATGCCCATTATCAGGGTTAATTTGCACTCTCGATAGAAAAGTGGCCAGCGCCGAGTTTTCAAGAAAGGAAACGCACGCAAGCCTGATGACGATTGTTGTTGTGGGACAAAAAGACACGCTTTTTACTCGATATTGTATTGGCGCAATCAGAAGAAATATTCAAACTTAAAATTCTCGACGTCACAGGGATGTGCCTGCATTGCGGCCGAACACGCAAAACGTGACTTGACTTCCAAATTTGTTTTTTCCAGTATTGAATACACCGCTCTGGAAATGGCGCGATTGGTGTTTCTGAAGCACTTTTTATCATTCTGCACAGACAGCGTTTAGCTTTCTTTTAAGCATGTGCAGATAAAGCCGCAGGAATACGGAACCAACTCATACGTCTATCGCACCACGCCACGAGATAAACCAAACGCGAGCGTCATCGTGATGCAGCGAATTAGCGAGTTCAGACGATCGCAGTGCGATCGGATAGGTACATTGCTTCGGTCGACTGACATTGCGAAGTGGCCGTTTTATCTTCGTTTGGTTTCTCTTACTTCTAAGGCTGGCTTTTTCTTTCTTTCTTTTGTGCTTCGCTCAACGATCGGTTCACGTTACTCTTGCTCCACGATACCTCGAACACAGGATCGTTACGAGAACTCACGCAAATTGTGCGGAAGATCAGCGAACTAATCAGTTTTCGGAAGATCAGTTTTGGCTAGGATACGAAACTGGTTTGATTGTGGCACTGTTCGCAAAGCACCGGCACGTGCTATCACTTTATTTCAAGAAAGACGAACACAGTGACATGTCGCACTGTCTTTCATGAGTTCTTTTCTCACGCCAAATGGTTCTACAGATAAGCATAAACTAAAGCCCGTCCCACACGATGTGTCGAGGCCACACATTCAGCTGGGCGTTTGCGATTCGCTCTGGTGAGTCCTGGCGTGTGCTAGCAATTTACACACGAACGCGAAGGAGGAACTGTAGTGCGCGTGCGCAGAACGACAGAGAGGGAAGCGGAACGCAGGACACACCCCTTGCCTCACTTGTGAAGTCAGAATGACTGGCAGCTTGGCATGTTGGTTCATGATCGTAACTGTTGAATTGCGAAAACAAAACAGGGACTAAAAGGAGAGACGACGACACACAGAACGTACTACCAACAAATTTTTGTTGCCTAGTACGCACAGCCATCCATCCGGTTCGTTTTGCTAGCGGTACATTGTAAGAACCGTGGCTTTGTCAACATGTTTTCAGTGCGTGTACTGTTGTACGCATCTCCGAATAATACCTTGACGAGAGAAATCACTGAAGTTGAAAACACTGTTAGCGTCAGCACGCCGTCTGTCCACCTATCCAAAGAGCTTGCGTTGCTAAGAAGTGGATTACTGTACAAGCCTGGTTTACACCTCTCCCGAGTATAGGAACTGTGTGCTCAAGCAAATAAACTTTTGTTTCGTAGTTTGCGTTATGTTTGTCGTCGTTGTTGTATCCTGTAGATAGTTGTCGCAGTTCCGGTTTCAGAGTATAGTCTGGCAACACTGTGTCTTTGAACTTTTGTATATGTGTGGAACGTCGAATGAAGAAGGCAATATGGAATCGCTGTCCATGCGTCCGTGTCACGCCACTCCATCACAACAGTCGTCTCTTCTTTTAGTCCCTGTCTTGTTTGGGCAACGTGCCTCGGTTTGGTTTAGCCGTCAATTTGCAGCCAACCGGTACGCATCTCGACAGGGCGCGTTTGTCAAAAACGCCTAATATATGCAGTTCCCTGGCACCACCGAGGTGGTCTAGTTGGCTAAGGCACTCGGCTGCTGACCCGTTGGTCACGGGATCGAATCTCGGCTGCAGCGGCTGTATTTTCAGTGAAGGTGGTAATGCTGTAAGCCCGCGTGCTCATATTTGGGTGCGCGTCAAGGAACTCCAGGTGGTCGAAATTTACGGAGTCCTCCACTACGACGTCTCTCATGGTCATACGGTGGTTTTGGGACGTTAAACCCCACATATCAATCAATCATCAGTCTAGAGTTGTCTGTGGCATACACTGTACCCACGTGGAAGCTAGGTTTCAGGAGAAACTGATGTGCTCGGCGCCACGGGTGCGACGGGATGGACGAAGTCTTTCACAACTCGGGCAACGGAGCGCGTGTTTCGGTACGATGCTGCAAACGACGTCACTGACAACAAAGTCAATGAGGAGCACTCGTGACACTGCTGCCGAACGGTTTTTTCATTTCTCCTAGCAACATACAGCTTTCGGTGTAAATATTTTTACTGGATTGTAGCCACTGATACCTCGTATTCGATGGTACACGATCACAAGGCGCACAATTAGTGCAACGTGAATTTTGTACAGCCTTCGTGATCAGCTGGCGTTTGAGCAAGCGACGGCGACGTCATGTGACGACGTCAGCATGTGAAGTCTTGACGTCACAGAATCAAGCCACAGTTCTCGTCATGATGAAGTTACAGGGTGACGTTTCCGTATGATTTCTTGCACCACTCACGTGCATAGCGCCGACCTGGAGGTCGACTGTGAGTTTTCGCGTTTGTTGACGCCTCTAAAGCCATCGGATTCGTAACGCTCTTGCATTGCTTGCAGAGCGTACGAAAGTGTCATAGGAATCAAATGCGACACGGGGCAAAGGAACGCAGTTGAACGATCAAAAACACATAGGCGTGCGTGCGTGCGTGCGTGCACACACACACAACACACACACACACACACACACACACACACACACACACACACACACACACACACACACACACACACACACCACACACACACACACACACACACACACACACACACACACACACGCGAACTCCGAAAACTCAAGTGGGGGAAATACACTGCTGCTGCATATCGACCTGCTCATTCCTGAGAAGCTAACTAGTTTATTTACTATAGTTTCATGCTGCACTCACTAGGTTTCACCCATGTTATTTTTTTAACTAATTGGCTTTTTCAAAAAAAAATAATAAAATTTTGGGAAGTTTCCCTCTTCATTTATGTTAGATTGGCTTGAGCCCGTTATACCTCCTGGAGGTACGGGCCACCCCCTTTTTCCTTTTAGTTATTTTTACATATAGGGGGCGGAAAACACACACACACACACACACACACACACACAACACACACACACACACACACACACACACACACACACACACACACACACACAACACACACACAACACACACACACACACCACACACACACACACACACACACCACACACACACACACACACACGCGAACTCCGAAAACTCAAGTGGGGGAAATACACTGCTGCTGCATATCGACCTGCTCATTCCTGAGAAGCTAACTAGTTTATTTACTATAGTTTCATGCTGCACTCACTAGGTTTCACCCATGTTATTTTTTTAACTAATTGGCTTTTTCAAAAAAAAATAATAAAATTTTGGGAAGTTTCCCCTCTTCATTTATGTTAGATTGGCTTGAGCCCGTTATACCTCCTGGAGGTACGGGCCACCCCCTTTTTCCTTTTAGTTATTTTTACATATAGGGGGCGGAAAACACACACACACACACACACACACACAACACACACACACACACACACACACACACACACACACACACACACACACACACACACACAAGCGCGCGCGAGAGAGAGAGAGAGAGAAGAGAGAGAGAGAAGAAAGAGAGAGCGACAAAAGGAAGAAGATAGAAACCTATGCACTCACTGAGGCGTATCACACGCGCGCAAGCATACAATCACGCGCACGGGCGGGTACACAAGTTAAACAAACTCGTACAAACATGCACACTGAAACATTTGCACACAGGAACACAAGCACATCCAATAGGCACACAAAATAGACGAACCGACGGGAAAAAATGGGAGGAGATATGGCCCGGAAGATGATAATGTGGATACTTGCAGCACGGATGGTTTCCTCCGCGTACTCGCGCGTAATGGGGCAAATCGACTCGGGGGAAGAAAACGCATTTTGGGGCGTTTTAAGGAGCGTCGCTTCGCGAGACAGCCAGGGCACGAGACAAGACGGAAGAAAACACGGTTTCCTTCCACGCTGAGACATAATTTAAAAGGTGCAGCAGCACGCCAAAGTAGCGTAGAAGGAAGAGAGAGAGAAACAAGGAGAGAGATGACGGCGACGCACCAAGCGTCATCGAGCAATGTAGTGGGCGGCGCTCTGCACCCTACGACGGTGCCACTTTTGAAAAGTGAGAGCGACGCGCTAGTAGCATAAATCTCGACGATATTGCACTCTCGTCTCACATGCATGAGCTGCGCTCGCGCACTCGAGCCTTAACATACCAACTCGTCTTAATGTTTCTTTTCCTTTTTTTTTTCTCTTTTATATTTTATTTCCACCAATACTTCGGATACTTCTTGCTGGGTTTACAAGTTCGTGCTCGGTTAAGCTTGCCTACGCGGAGAATGTAGCAGGAAGAAGGAAGCCATCTTTTCATTTCAGCGGATGCTTTGATGTGAATCAAAAATCTGATTGCTTTCAGCTTTAGGAATTTCTGCGGGGGAATAGTAATATCCTTGCACACAAAATTGCGCGAGTTCGTTTACAGCGGTGGTTAGGAGCTCAAGAGAGATATGGACGAAAAAGGAGACTGCACAACACGACGTTAGCCGTTAATAGTAATAACGTAATGTTATTGAAAAATCTCGTATTTGCCATTCATCATTATGCCGATAAGCGAGGTAGCGGCTACACATCTGTAAGGAATTATGCGTACTTTGGCTAATGAAGAATGAGCGAGGTCAAGATAACGAATTTCCTTTCTGCGATGAATGAAAATGAACGTGAACGCGATCTCGCCCACGAAGCTGCAGCGTTCAGACGCAATGTACGGGGGTTGTGCGGTTCCTCGAACTCCTGGAGCTTCGCTCACTAGCGACGGGAGGTATGTTCCGTTTAGGTACATGGAACATGCCGACAGGAAGCATGATCCCAATCTTAGCGAAGACGTACGGCAGATGCGACCGCAGCACTATCTGGCCCTAGGAACGAGTAAGCTACGGACGATGGCTTTACCTCTGCCCAGTCAACGGTCAGTTGAGGGATTTGAACGAAAGCTCGCACTTTGGCAGAGGCCACTGCGAGAACCTTTTCTTCTACATCGGAGATCTGCTGGGAGCTCTGGGACGTCACCGAGAGCAAGGCGCGTACGACGACGTTGAAAGCTGCAAGTACCACCACTTGTGACGACAAAGAAAGAAACGCCTCCACGGTCGCAGCACTTGTATGAACTTGGGTACAAGTGCTTTAACACCAGAGCTCCGGCTGAGTACTTGAAGTTTAACGGCACGAAAAAATACACGGCGGACAGGAAAACCGACGGGACAAGCGCTGAATTCCAACTAAAGTTTTATTAACAAAAAGGCTGTTAATATACCCGAGTGAACAAAAAAGACAGCGTTAATATAACCTAGAGAACAGAAAAAAAAAACAGCTTTTTTTTCCTGTTCACTCGGGTATATTAACAGTCTTCTTGTCAATAAAATTTTAGTTGGAAGTCAGCGCTTGTCCAGTCATTTTCCTGTCCGCCATGTAATTTTTCGCGCTGTTAAACCTTAAGTATACTAAACCGACTAGCCCAATCAGCTACTTTGTTGTTTGTCCGGCTGAGTAGCCAGTACAAATCGTGTTTAACGAGAGCGTTCGTATCTGCAACCTCCCTGCTCGGCAGTGGGATATCTCGAACCAGCCGTTGTTACGCTTGATCTCAACCACTCGATCATCGAACAAGTGCGGAGACCATACAAATGATGTACACAATGTCTGGCTTAAGTTGCTCTAAATGGGAACGGAGTGTAGAAGCACGTAGGATCAAACCAGCTTTAAATACAGAACACTGAAATGAAAGCAGGAGCTCTCAACCCTCAATAAAGCCGAGTCGACATTGCCTGCTCTTTGTCGCCACACGCATTGCTACCGAACGCAAGAAACAGGCCCAGTTTCAGTAAAGTGACAAAAGGCTAGCTTGGTTGACGTAAAGACAGGTATAAGAGATGTAGCAGGCAATCGAACCCACAACATAATACAAGACGCGATCTCAACCTGGCAGTTGTCGACAGCCGGAACTAGCACATAATGTATAAACAGGTGTACAAAAATGCATTATTTAGTCTTCGATGGATCGAACCGATAAGAAGTAGAGTTTTTTTTTTAAATTCTGTTTAGCCATATAATTTTGTTCGCCTGTCACATGACTTACACATGCCCTATGCTGATTCTCAGGCACTTGTATGTTGCGTTCGTTTCATAAATAAATTAGTTGAGAGTTAGCACTGGCATTTCTTGTTTTGTATGTTGAGCGCGCTAAAGAAGTCACTATGTCAGTCATTATGTCACCCTTAGCGAGTCTGTGAGTGCTTTTCCCGCGTACAGTGAAGCAAAAGGCAAAGCACGCTTTACAGGACAGACCAACAACTGTTCGTGTAGATTAGTCGACATTAACTACTGCCACATTCGAAGGCTGAGTACAAGCGGATCGATCGATCGATCGATCGATCGATCAATCAATCAATCAATCAATCAATCAATCAATCAATCAATCAATCAATCAATCAATCAACTAATCACAAACTTTGTTTATCGGTGAAAATTTGCATGAGCATGGTGTTCGGAGCTAAAACACACAGTGAATAATAGCTTCACTGGGGACGGTAAAATTGGCAGCATACGCTGTTTGGTACGGATATGCAGATACAGTCGTAGTCAGCGGTTTAGTAGTGTTTTATAAAAATCAAACACGGTCTCATTGCGACAACTCACTCAGTGACACGCCCACTCGCACGATGCTCTGACCTAAGGTTGGGAGATCTGTTATAGCCTCGGTCATTTGTTGGAGTATGTAGTGCAGCACTCTAAAGCTGCATTTCCAGGAAGCTTGGGTTGCAAAGGCACATTTTATGACAGCAATCAACCACCTCTGAGAGAGCAAGAGAGATATAAAGCAAATACACAAGCGTGACTATATATATATATATATATATATATATATATATATATATATATATATATATATATATATATATATATATATATATATAGTATTAGAGAGAAAAATAATAGCGAGAAGACTAACAAAGTGATCGCAGACGGCCACACGCAAAAGGCAAATGTCCGCAACCCTACTCGCCCGGCGCTAATGACGTTACGATGTTATCTGCGGGAACAGCATCATTGGGGAGAGCGTTCAGAGCGGGGAGAGGAGAGGTGGAGAGTAAAGAAAGGCACGTGTCGACAGCGATGCGCCAGTGGCTAGTAGAGAAACGTGAAACGCAAGCGTGGCATTAGCGCAGCCCACTCCGGTCAGCGTCGGTCGCCAAAGGTCAATTACTTGGCTCGCTACGGCACGGCGGATGCAAAGTTCGTGGCGCGGCGACGCGCGAGTAACATGAGTTGAATCGCATTTTTGTGCCCGCCATTAGGGAAGCGGCAACGGTGTCACGTGCAAAGGACAACGAAATTGATTGGTAACATAAAACGGAGCGTGACAAGGCATAGTCGGCGTAGCGAAACCATCAACACGGCCAGAAATACACCGCCGAGGTGGCTCGGCTCAGCGGCGATGGCGTTGCTCAGGGAGCCATAAGGACGCGGGTTCGATTCCCGGCTAGTGAGGTCTCATTTCGAGAGGAGTGAAATAAAAAAAAAGAAGCTAGAAAGGAAGGGGAGCATAAGCAATTATATTGGTGTGTGCGTGCCCGCCGCTCTACCCAATCAATCAATCAATCAATCAATCAACCAATCAATGGATCAATCAATCAATCAATCAATCAATGAATCATTGCACAACTCTCCTTCCAAGTTGTTTTCTCCCTGCACACCGGAAAGCGAACCTTGGTCGACGTGCTTAGGAGCGCAACACTTTGATTACTACAGGCAACAACGAGGCTCATGCGTTCCTATTCCAAAGAAAAACAAAACAAAGTGTGGCAACACGAAATAACCAGTGACCCCAACAAAACGTCACACTGCCATATCAGAAACGGCTCATCACCGAGGAGAGCACGATTGTGAAACAATGAATTGTCGGAAAACAGTGTGTATTAACAGTATCTGGCGATTTTGCGTCCCAAAACGAGGATACGATCACGAGATGACGCCGTAGCTGAGGGCTCCGAAAATTTCGTGAATCCGGTATCCTTTGACATGCACTGACATCCCGCAGTGTACAAGCCCCTAACATTTCACCTTCACTGATAAGCGACCGCTGAAATCGAAACGCCGACTTTCGGGTCAGCAGCCGAGCCCATTGACCACTGATCCGCCGGGGCGGACAAAAACGACGCGTACAAATACGCATATGATCGCCGCACATTCGAGGACCGCATTCCTGTACGCTCACCGGGCTGTCGCTATACGTCTTCAGTAACCGCGCTTTCTATCGTTATCGACTGAATACACCACTTAAAGGGCCGGTAGCTGTACGGCAAAAAGCACGATTACCCAAGATGCAACATCAACCAGCTCCTGTTCCTCTCATCACCTCAACGGATATCACGACCGATTTCGGTGAGTCATAACAAGATTCTTTGCTCCGCCGTGGTGGTCTAGTGGCTAAGGTACTCGGCTGCTGACCCGCAGGTTGCGGGATCGAATTCAGGCTGCGGCGGCTGCATTTCCGATTGAGGCGATAATGTTGTAGGCCCGTGTGCTCAGATTTGGGTGCACGTTAAAGAACCCTAGGTGGCCAAATTTCCAGAGCCTTCCACTACGGCGTCTCTCATAATCAAATCGTGGTTTTGGGACGTTAAACCCCACAAATCAATCAATTATTCAATCAACAAGATTCTTTTGAAAAATATCACAGAATGTCCACGGAGTGAACCATGACGAGTGGGCGAAGCTCCGGAGGTACATTGGTAAACTGTGAATCTTCTGTGAATCTCGCTCAGTCAACCATCAGGTAAAGACGCGACAAACACGGCACACACAGAACGTAATGTTTTATTATTCGTGAATTGCACTACACCCAGAAAGTGAACGATGTTGAAGGAGCTTCCTCCGGCCGTCTGTCCGTCGGTCTGCCAGTCTGTTTGTCCGTCGGCCCGTCTCCTATCACATTAAAGCACGCCTCTCCTACGTATCGGAGTCGAGCGAGCGCCGCAACGCCATCTAGTGAGAACTCAGAGTACTAGGATTGGCTACGATGGCCAACGGCAGACAAGCCTACGCCTTAAGGAGCTTCGCCCCTAAAACACGCGTGCCCTTAGCTATAGCCGCGGAGGGAAATCGGTCTTTTTCTTCTTTCCCGCAATGTCATACTTCAAGGAAATTTCTCGCTCGGGTAAGAAAAGTTTACTACTTAAGGTTACAACCTTTATCTATGACGTTAATTTTTTGAGTCAGGAAGCCAAAACGACTCAGGCTGCGGGCGCGGACCCTCAAAAGTCTTTAAACTTCACTTCAAACTGACACGGTAATGCGAACGTCATCCTATAACGTCCCGACCCACCTAAGGTATTTTGCAGATTTTATTATAGCCCACTGTAAAACCGTTCCAGTGAAAGTGATAGTCGCTACAGCTGTTCACACTACGTTGGCTCATTCGTGCACCTATACTATTAGCGAAACGAAAAAGAAAAAAAAGAACGACATAGTTTGCTTTTTTTCTAAACGAAAGAACTTCTGGGCCTAAATGACGCACACTGGTCTTAACCTTCTTTTTATTTATTTGCGTTCTCAACTGTGTGATATCAGATTTGAAAAAAAAAATTACAAGGCATTACGAGTCTACAGGTAGCCCAGGAAGCAAGGCAAAACAGGCAAACAAATGTACTGCTGGCAAGAAAAGGAAATATATTGAAGATGAACGCCAATGCAAAAGTGGAAGGAACAAGGCGAGATAGAAGCCCACTCTGAACGCACACTTGGCGCTAATAGCCTTGCACACAACCCAAACCATTCATCCCTTTTGGGAAGCGTCCTCCACGACACACTTTCTCTCGCTTTCCTCTTCTTCTCCTTCATTCTTCCCAAACGCCTCGTTCACTTCTTCCCTAGCGAGCGCCCTGCTTTAGCGAGAAACCATTGCTTGCAGCCGCGACCCAAAGCGTTTCCTCTACTTCTTACTTCGTGAGGGGTCATCGTATGTGGCCTCATCTTCCTTCATCTGGCAACCAAAACGCCACCCACATGCTTGCGGCTCCTTTTTTCCCTCTCTATAAAGGCGAAAGTCTTAAATGTCTCGTCAAACAACCGACCCTGATCGGCGTCAATACGAAGAGAAGCTGGAAAGGCGCCTGCATAAAAATGACGTCATCACTTGACAGGTCACCAAAGCTTGTGACGTCACTATGACACGATCGTAACACCACTATAACGTGAATCTAAGACCTCTTTACACGATATAGTCACTTGGTCGAACGTGAACAGATCTCGGAGGCTGTGCGACAAAGCCACGTGAGGTACGGAAAGCTGCGACACCTCCCATCTTTGATGAAGTGCAAAGCTACGCTGTATAGACAGACCACAGCGTTCCTAAAATTACCTTAGAAGGGACTCTGGCACAGCGATCGTTCAGCGAACATGGGAATGCTGGGTAGTACATGTATTTGCCTATTCTTCGTACTTGCAGGCAGCGAATTGAACATCGTGGCTTCATTTATTGCTGCGTTTTGATCGGTTTTGTCTCGCAAGAAACAACGAACCCTATTGAACTTCGTGACCCAATTTGAAATGGTAAGCCTATAACATTAAGGTGGTGGAGCGTAACTGATAAACTATTGCTGATTGCTGTTTCGTGGCAAAGCAGCTTCAAGTCACGCGAAGCTAAAAGAAACATAAAGTACGAAGACTAGCCAAATCCATGTGCTACCCATCATTCCCATGCTCGCTGAAGCGCCATGCGTTACAGCTCCCATGGACACTAGCGCCAGTGTTCCCTCTAGCGTGTATATAAAGAAAAACCTAAGGTACAGACACGGCAGACGTGAACGCGGACGAATCAGTCACATGACACGTGACGTGATTCGGATCTTTCCGCAACCAGCCTTCATTATGGCAGGGGAGAATTCAAGCTACAAGCGACTACCTTGACATTGCTCTCCGAAGATACCAACCATGATTTGAGCCTCCGTCGTCTCACGCATTGCTCCGAGCGGACCGAAGCGGGAGGGTAGAAACAGCTGACGTATGATGACATAGTACGCAATTCGTAGGCTCGAATCTCAATTTGGTCCATTGTGCGAATAAAGCTCAAGGTACAGAAAGCGTTCGGGGCGTGAAACGAATCAATACAATCGACTAAGATGAAATGGCGAATAATAAAACAGACAGATGTAAACGAGGACGTGAAAACATTAGGAACCCCGTTCAATTTTGAATTCAAATGTAGAAGGTTCTCACTTTTACACGTTTTAACAGCACCGGTTTACTGTTGGCTTTTTTATCGCCCTTCCTTTTGGTTGCACGCTTGTAGAAAAATGTAATAACACTTTTTTTTGCACGTACGCCCATGTGACGATTCGATTACAGTCCCAGAACGCTGACGAAAGCTCCCACTAGAAAATAGCCCCAAAACTCCCCCCTCACCGCTTCTTCGTGCGTCAGGGTGACATTCACCGCCATTCCTGCCCCGTCGACGCTTACTTAGCTTCGCACCAAACGCCAACTTCACATAATTCCCGCGAAACGTATTTAGTATTGCTAGGCGACAGCGCCAGGCAGACAGCTCCTTCGGACAAAAAGTCGACAGAAGCTCGCTCGAAATACGCAGGGACGGCACAATCGGGTCGCCATCTGCAGTCGAATATCGACCGTTGAAAAGCCGGCGAGACATTGCGTGCTCCCTACGGTTAGGCGTAGGATGCTCCAAAGGCGTCGGCTCTTGAGCAACCAGGCGTGGGACGCACTGCGCTTTAATCGCGACCGAACTGCTAGTATTCACCAGTGCCTATACGAGCGCAGAATGCGGCGTATCCCACAGTAGCACATTACTCTTCCAGAAACACCACTTGCGAGTCGCACAGCACAGTGGGAAACTTCGAACTAATATTAAACTTTTTGTCTAGCGCTGTCTAGCGATAGAAAGCGCCTCTCTAGCGCTTTTTTTATTTCTCTATATTTCTTATCCCCTCTCTCTTTTCCCACGTGTTCCACTTCACCGAGCACAGTCTTTCTTTTATATCAGCGCTTGCATCTGCTGTACTCAGTGTTGGGGTGTGCCAAATTTCTGTGGCGCAGAAAACCTGCGCTTTTCTGCGCCCCACCGATGTCTTTACAGCCAGCCAAAACGGCTCGGCTGTTACGAATTGGTTGTCCGCTCCTTTCAGTAGACGGGAGGTTTTGCATTTCGCGGACAACCAATTTGAATTGGTTGTCCGCTCCTTTCAGTAGACGGGAGGTTTTGCATTTCGCTGCGCGCATGTGCTGCCGAATGTGCTGTTTATATCTTCCCTCTCTGCTCTCTTTCATCTCCCCCATCTCCCATGCGCAGGGTAGCAAACCGGCTGCCTATAGGCTGGTTAACCTCCTTGCCTTTCTTTTCCCTCTATTTTTCTTCCTTCCTTCCTTGCATTTCGCAATAAATACTCTCACGGGTTTCATGATGGCTGACCAACACAATGGCGCCTCAGTCACAGTCTGCCACTCTTTGTCAACCTTGTCATCCCTCCGTAACAATCTCAAAATGCATTCACCTTAGCCGGGAATCGAAATCGGATCCCCTATACAGCAAGCAGTACAGTTCGCTGAAGTAGCAGGGCAACACCTTATAACGACTTCACACAGGTACTCACCTTCGCGATTAGGGCCGATTCATAGCAGGCTCCATCCGAATCGGGTGCTGCGACACGGTCACGTTTATTCGCGTTCAGGCCCGTTCAGTATCAAAACAATCACAGTTTAGCTGTTCATCAATATCTGGCTTGTAGACCACGATATTGGGCTGACGAATGCGTCAAACTCCATCTTGATTATATAGAGCTTGTGCCGTGTTGCAGCGACCATCCGACCGTGTCGCAGCGACCATACCGATCGAGGTATCAAATACGGATCAGCCCCTATCACGATCAAAAGCGTCCGTGTGACACCAATGTTCGACATTAAGCTACCACGTGGTCTAGCCAGCATAGTGTTGCGCTGTATCGGTGGCTGCATTTTATTGATGGGTTGATGACCGATTTCGGGACAGCCACAGATATATATCACACGATAGTGACAACCTCTTCATACGATAATTTCGCCGTTTAGCAAGATATACAGGCTTGATGTTGATGTTGCCATTCCTTTATGCTTAATGGCGCGTGTGTTTGTAGTAAGCTAGATTGCGTTTTATTGTACTCTTGTGACTCTATTTCCTTCTTTGTGTAGTTCAATTTTAAAATATTTTTTTAGTTTTATTATTGTTTGACTCATATTATTTCGTCTGATTATTTAAGATTATGCGGTAAGAATATTGACCTTATATTTATTCTAATGTATTTAGTAGCTGTATGGTGTTTAGTTTGCGTGTTTTCTGGTTCTATTAATCATTTCATGTACCTGTATGTGTTATAGCCCCCCCCCCCCTATGTAATACCCTCCTGTGAGAGGGCCCTTAGGGGTATTCTGAATAAATAAATAAATAACAGGCGCTTCCAATAGAGGCCGATTAAGGCGTCAACTGATATCCAGAGTCACCCATACCAACACTGGCTCCGCATGGAGTATTTTAGACGGCTTCAGCAAAACTATTACTAGACTGCTCAGTGCAAAACTTTAGACAACAAACACAAAAAACAAGGTCGTCTTCGGTTCTCTTTGAGTGACGTCTAAACTTTTGCGCTGAGCAGTTTAATAACGGAATATCATCTAGCTCAATCCCACACTTCAGCAAAAGCGATTTCATGGAAAAGTGTCTCATAGAGAGATGCGCAGCAGTCTCCTCCTATAGCTAACTTATTCATGTCCACGGAGGAGGGGTCGCCGATGGCACGCGCTGGAAAGCGCGTAGAGTGACGTCGTAAGCGGATCTGGCGCCATCAAGAGGATCGAGCGTGAAACAGCGTCCCGACGCGAACGCCTCCGCGAAATAACCTTTCACGGACGATCTACGGTAAGCGGCTCAAACGCCCTGTCGACTGGAAGTTATTGCTTTGTCACGCCAAGATACGCTCTTTATTTTCTCTATAAGATCACACAAAAGGCCAGATACGTCGGTGGCGTTGCGTAGTGAAGAAGCGGTTGACTCGATGGAAGGTGACACCGAAGGTGACAAGTGATTGAGCGATTGCTTAGAAAAAAAAGGCAAAAAAAAAGAGAAAAGCCGTCATGCTTTCACTCTTTTTTTTCGGCCTTCATGATGCAGCAATAACGACTTCGTCAAAACTGACTTTTTAAAACGCGAAGGCCTCCGATGCCTCATCAAAATTGACCGTCGGCGGCACCATATTCACTACAAAGAATGCGGACAATTACCAACAGGTGACTTGGTCGAAATTTCTGGAGCCCTCCACTACGGCGTCTCTCATAATCATATGGTGGTTTTGGGACGTTAAACCCCACATATCAACCAACAAGTGACGACGTCACCACAATGACGCCACTGGTCGGCCTAAATTTGTGACGCCTGAACGAAGACACGTAGCATGATGGCGTGATAAATGAAATCATCGCTGGCTCAAAATCGGGTCGATCTCTGAGGCTCTAAAAAGACGTCCGAACGTGCAAAAAGCCTCCGAAGAGGGCGCTCAATACACTCGGCTTACACGACTCATGAGAAAACGATGACAACGAAGCAGAAGAAAAAAAAAAAATGAAGACGATGATGGCTTTCGCCAAACAGAAGTTTTTGTGTGAAAGTGTGACGTTTTTCTGACCACGATGAGTATACATACATGTGATAGTAAAAAAAAAATGAGAAAAACTGATAGAATAAACGGTACATGTACTGTAAATAAATCTTAAAAAACTTCTTCGTGACTTCTCCGCTTGTCCATTTATGAACGACACTTGCGTTACGGAAGTGACTTTACTGAAATCTTGGCGTAGCACGGCGCCACAGACTTGACGCGTCAAAATGATTGTGGCATTCTTTTCACATGTTAGAAAAAGCTTTCGGCACTCTTAATCTTCGCTTTTGAGAGTTTAACGCCATAGCGATATTTTTTTTTCCCTATAGCGTACTACAAACACGTGGTGAACGAAATCTTTTCGAATTTTCTATGCACCGCCTACATGACCTCAAGAGAATAGGCGCAGTAACGTGTGTGCCTTTCGTAATGGGCGACCGGCTTTAGACGACGAAGTCGTTACGATAATCACATGTTCTGACGCCCGATGGCAATGTACGGTTGTACCACGTATTATTACTGCAGCATTGCACAGTGCTTTGTGGAGCATGTATACAGGAAGCACGCGTTTGTAAAACACAAAAGTTGCTTTCATTGCATCTCAAAGCAGATGAAGTTGTTTTCACTGTATCCACAAGCAGCGGCGTGGATTTTGACCCCGTTCCGGAGTGTCTTACCGTTCTTGACGCTTGTGTGTGTTTGCCTGACTTCTGATGAAGTATGTTCTGTGTACTTTACTGGTGACAATGTCATTCATTAAAAAAAAAAAGCAGCGGCGTGGCTGTGTGGTACAACATACGCTTGTGTCACAGAACGAGCGCTCAAAAGGGGCGCGCCGCCAAATTCTCGCGACAAACCGCCGGAGTGACGCCGCGAGGTCAACAAAAAAGAAAGAAAAAGAAAACAAACATCTAAAGACTCCCCGGGCGCGCGAGCCTCTCCTCTCGGAAGCGTGGCTTCGCCGACGAACCTCCTCACCCCACAACGGCGGCCGAGCAAGCACTGGAAATTTCTAGATGGAAAGGGGCGTGTTACGCCGGGTTGAGTTATCTGTCGGGGACGGCCCTCGTACAGTCTCGCGCCTTCCCCAAGCCTTCGCTGCGTATCGCGCCGACGAAATGACGAGAACCTTCTGGAATCTCGCACGGAAGGTATTTAATCGAGCAGCCGAGACGAGAGAGCAGGAGAAGACGGAAGTTAGCGCCAGAGCGCGTAGGGATTCCGCCGTGTAGTCGGCGAAGGTTTTGTCCGTAGAGACAAAGCAGGAGAAGAAGATGATTTCCACCTGAGGGGTGACGACTCGAGCTACAGGCAAGAGTGTGAGTTTACCGCTATCGAGCGAAGACGCGTGGCAACAGCTGCGTGTGTGAAGCCGACGTGTTTCCGGCGAAGAAGTTTAAAACTTGGAGAGTGGCCTATTGAAGACGTGAGGTTTCCTGGAAGAGAAACTTCGGCGAGGTTTCCTGGAAGAGAAACTTTGGGGGCTGCGGAACGACAACAACGCGGGACTTTGAGTGAGTGATTCTCGGAAGAGTATCATCCAGACTTTGGTTCCAAGAACTTTGGACTGGATAGGTTTTCTATCTCTTTAGTCTTTAAGTGTCTTGGTTGTTCAATGCATGCGACTGCATTATAGTGCGTATCGTTGTCTGTGTCCGTTGTTTCGAGTGTGGCTGATTGTACTGTGTAGTAGGTTGTTTGATTGGTGACATATTGTACTCAACTATTGTGGAGTGTGCATACTTGTGTATGGTTTTTTTGATCTGCCATTATTGAGAATATAATTTTGTTTGTTTATCAACTCTCGGCTCTGACTTGTCCTTTGGGCCACAGCCGGCGTCCGCTGGCGCGCCAAAAAGGACCACTTCTAAATTGTCCACGCTTTCGTGGTGCGGTTCGGGGGGCCGATACTTCGGCCCTTGGAATCAGCCCGACGATTGCCTTCCGAATTAACGGGACCTGTGTGACAGCTTGTCACCCAAACGACCTGCGTTCGATGCCCACTCGGACCCAAGCGACCGGGGTTCAAGCCCCACTCTGACCTAGGGTATTTTTGTTATTTATTTTATCTGCACCGTTCTCAACGTTTCGGTCACGCATAAGATGATGATTTTTCGCTCGCAGCCAACGACGCCGACGTCGGAATTTCAGTGAAACGACCACATTGACGCTGTCACGTCAGAATACGATCGCGCGGAGTAATCCGTATTTTGTAGGGTTTATTTGATTGATTGATTGATATGTGGGGTTTCACGTCCCAAAACCATTATATCATTATGAGAGACGCCGTAGTGGAGGGCTCCGAAAATGTAGACCACCTGGGGTTCTTTTACGTGCACCCAAATCTGAGCACACGGGCCTACAACATTTCCGCCTTCACCGGAAATGCAGCCGCTGCAGGGGGCTTATTTGAATATACCTGTTATTCCATACACACAATTCAAAGTACAGGCGACCGTCGCTCAAGCTATACACAATGTATGTCGACACGGTGTTATATTCGAGGATTTCCGGAGCCGAAGTAATGTGTCAAAATCGCGAAAGCTACGTCGGAGCAACGGTACCAGCTGTAAAAAAGCGCGCTCGCGTTGAGCACGACGGAATCGAACTGTGCGCCAACTACCTGGGGGCTCAGTTGTTTCGTAGTCGAAGCGGCCGTTTTGCATAACGTAGTAGCTTCTAAGGTAATCCAAGGGGCCGCCTCCTTGTCGTTAGCTTTTTGCCCAGGCGATTTCACGTTATCCATTACCACGACGACACAGTGATCAACTTTAGCAGCGCGCCATTATGGGTTGCGTTAGCGTACCGCTACATCCTTTCGAAATAAACGAAGGGAATAAAGTGTAACGCCCAAGCCGAGTAATAGCAATATGTCCTGTCCAATGTACCTTTGTGTTCATAAAAAAAGCGATGTTGTCACGGGTGAAAAACAAAAAAAAAAGTGCTGGGGCAAAAAAATAAAAAAAAGATATGGACGCACGACATTATCCGTCACAGGTGTTATCGACTGGAAGATAAAATAAATCCGCTCCGACAGCGTCATTATAGGCATACCGGTGAACGAGAAACAAGAAGAGATATACCAAAGAAGTCCATAAGAAACAAATAGGTTATCACCAAAATGTTAAGCCGTTCAGCGTCAACATGGCACTAAAATAAACCGACACAGAGCCCAAAGCTTCGAGAAAAAAATGCGCACGGGTCAAAGGGTACACTTTATGGTAGGAAAGGACGACAAACAGGCATAAATTGTGTGACCCCCCCGCAAAAAAAAAAGACAAACAGAAAAAAGAAAATATGAAAAATAGAGGTTGCCTCAATGGAGAGGAGTAGGGTAGTCACTTAGACTTAGAAAAAGGAAAGAAATGATGAACGTGTGTAATAATGTTTTCGGGAGTGCACACACATTCAAGGGATCTGACATCCCTCGGTCTCACAGAGAAGGCGATGGTCCCTAAAGGGACGACGGAAATGTAAAGAGTGATGCTGAGATAAGAACAAAAATGAAGAAAACAGGCAGAGAACACAGCGAGGCGCGAAAGAGAAGAGGAAAAAAAGAAGCGGGGCAAGTGTCCCAACAGGGACTTCCAAGATTTAGGGACAGAGGAGGAAGAAGGAGACGACGTCATGGAGGAGGGCAGTGAACAAACAGAAATAGCGAAATGACGGGGAAAAAATCACGCGTGCGGAGTTCACATTTTTAGGGACGAAAAAAAAACGGGTCACACGATGTGAGGTAGAAAAGTAATAAGAAATGGGAAAAAGAGAAAAATAAGGCAGAGACGAGAAACACTTCCTACGCGGGTTTCTCGGTTTTACGAAAAAAGAGGGAGGAGGGCAGCGAATAAGGAAGAAAATAGGGGAATTATAGCAGTCAACGCTTCCTACCGGGCCTTGTCAGTGCTAGGGACGAAAAGGAAGAGAGAAGATTTCAGGGATAAGGGCAGTGAATGAAGAGGGGAAGTAGAATGAGAGGGAAATAGAGGAGAGACGGGAAACACTCCCTACACGACCTAGCCGGTTTCAGGCAGGAAGACGGAGGAGGATGTCATCATGGAGGACAGGGAATAAGGGACCGCAGACGGGGAAGGAGTTCTCGCGCGACGGCATTGGGAAAGGGTAGAATTGCAAGGGAAGAACGCTGGAAGCGACGGCGTCTCAACTCGGCTTCGGCTGAAACATGTCGGTCCTGCGTATATCCTACGCGTCCATTCAATCTTTTTGTTGTTTTCGTAGTGTGCGCGCGAAACTTCTCGACACCAAACCGCAAGACGGGGTAGAGGAAGAGAGACAAAAACAGACAAGAAAGTGAAATTTCGGAGCTACACAATTGAAAATGAAGAAAGGGGAGGGGGAGAGACCGAGAAATAAATGAAAGAAATGCGTTCGATCAGAGCCCGGAAGCATAGTCAGCTTCTTCCACGCCCCACGCACCGGAGGGCACGGAAGTTATTTCGCTGATCATGGCGATCGGAACTGCACTTCCTTTTTATATTTCTCTCTCTCTTCCGACACTGCTCTTTCTGTCGCGAGCGCATCTTTCCGTGCCCCGTGATCTAAGCATTTTCGCGAACTCCACCACGTGTTGTGTGACTTGTTGTTTTCTTTCTTTCTGTAAGTCGATCGACCTCCGTACATTTCTCGTTCTTTGTTTTTTTTTTGGGGGCTAAACCGTATGTCACAGCTCTGCCGTTTCTAGAGTCTGACACGCAGGCGTTGCGATTTTCGCTGTCCCTCCTTGGAGACGACTGCGCAAAGTTCTGCAAGCTCGCATCACGACACACCTAGTTGGAGCCACAAACAATTTTGAACGTTGTGAAGACAAACAATAATAAAGAAATACACAAGAAAGCAGCAAGGTGAGAAATAGAAGGTGGGTGAGGACGGAAATGAGGAGGCGAAAGGGCACAGCACAGCACATAAATGTGTAGATTGTAAAGGCTGTTTTAAGAAAGGGTTTTAGTGCCGCCGTATTGTGGCTGTTAACCCTTGTGCTTAGTATTTTTAACAGCTAAATGATCAGTATTACAGTAGAAACATACGCACGAAAACGCTTGGGTAGGTATTTACCATGTTTCACCACTTTTTAGCTCAAGTCGCGATATACAAAGAGAGAAACACATCAGCTTAACAGGCCAACATGATGGCACTGTTTTCTTAATCTTCACACAACTAAAGTTCGACAAAAAAACAGCCCCCAATACCTTTGTTCATTCTATTTAGTTTTATAGCACAGAGCTGGGTATATTATCTTAGTTTTTTTTAAATTTTTTGTACGGGCTGATGCTTTCTGCGATGCGCAATTCATGCCGATGGAAAGAAAAAAAAAACCATCGAAGCCCATTATTATAGTTCTGTTCTGCAAAAAATCGGCATGAATGGAGTATATGAATATTGCAGACGATAAAAAAAAAAAAACGGCCACAGGGTTCTTTCCAAGCGCAACAAGTCGTCAAAAAAAAAAAAAGAGAGAAAAGGATGAAGAGGAAGAAAAAAAAAAGAGACGAGAACGCAACCTCGAAACTCGAGCACGTGACTCGTTCAAAACTTCCTACCTGTGCTAGGGCAAATAAAAGCGATCTCATTATTACGGCAAGGAATCTGACACGACCACCACATACGCGAAGCTATTAACCTTAATACACTACATACACTTAATACACTACATACGCGAAGCTATTAACCTCAACATTTATCATAAAAAGCACTAAGCATGTAAAAAACGAATACCTTAGAAGTGAAGAAGACGACCCATACACCCTACTTTCTTTCATGATGAATCCTTGTCGCTGAGCTATACTTCCTGTCATTGTCTAAAACACAACAGTGACGAATAAAGAAGAGATGTGTTTATTACATGGTCACCGCGTCCCACTTAATAATGGGAACCAACTTGAACAGCAGCTATGCTCCTAGACGCTGTAAGTGTTTGATGACCTCAGTTACAGGATATTACCAGGCATGACAAAAAAAAAACAGACCAACCAATAAAGAAGAAAACGTAAGTAATGTAACGATCCCGAGTAGTACGCAGTCACGTATTTGGCAATCTAGTCCACTTCAAGTCGTCGTTGGGGGGCGCCTCATCTTCGAGCACAGCGTGACCGACGACAGCAGCAGCAAAACGCTACGCGACACACGCCGGAAGCGACAGGGGCAAATACATTTCCGCCCCTTGCGACGATGACCAAACCGGGACGCATTCTTCCGGGAAAACGCTTCCGCCTTCTGTTTTACTTTTCTCCTTTCGCCACCTAAGAGTTCTTCCATGGGGAAGAATGGAGACTCAGCTGTACAATCACGTGCCGAGATGGATAGATAGATAGATAGATAGATAGATAGATAGATAGATAGATAGATAGATTAGATAGATAGATAGAGAAACAGATAGATAGATAGTTAGACAGACAGACAGACAGACAGATATATAAATAGATAGATAGAGAGACAGACAGATATATATATAGATAGATAGATAGATAGATAGATAGACAAACAGATAGATAGATAATAGATAGGTAGACAGACATACAAATATATATATATATATATATATATATATATATATATATATATATATATATATATAGATGGATAGATAGATAGACAGATAGATAGATAGATAGATCACTATTCGGTTTTGATATCGCACATCGTGCACGATCCATCCCGCCGTCTTACTCAAGTTGCACATTCACGACAAGGATTCCTTCACGTTCTTTTCATGCAAAATTCAGTGAATGTTCGGGAGTGACAAGGTCGGTGCGCAGCACAAATTAAATGGTTCCTACCGCTTACCCCAAGGCGAAGTGAAGGCTTTCTCGTCCGTGCTGAGCCAAGCTACGAGGCTAACCGTTTTGACCAAATCCATCATATTAAAATATAATTATAGAACGAAGCAAAATAAAAAACAACAGGTAGGTATTCGGGTGGCACATATCTTTTTTGCATTTTAACGGTCAGGGATCTACTTTACCACTTATGTTTGGTTATCAGTCTAACTATATCCGATTGACATTTGGCCGAGTGGAACACTAGGTATTCTGTGTATAGTGCGGCACTTGCCGATATAGAACTCGTCAGGTAACACAAATGATGTACCATGAAGCAACCGCACTGCGCGTTTGGTGATGCGTGCCACATATTTATTCGGACGCCCCCCCCTCCCCCTTTTTTCCCCTTTTGTAGTTCATAGAACAACCAAAAATGGCACAGTGGCTTCCCGTGGACTTTTCGCTGGCTGACATCGCAATAAAAGACAACAAAATCTGCAGTTCAACCCAGAAACACGCTAAAATTGTTCGAAAACACCACTCATCTAAGCATCAACTTGTACACTTCGTGCCATCGGCACGATCCGGAAAGGAGGAAAGAGCTGGTTGCCAGTCCGGTCCTCCTCGCCCGATGGAACGGTCCATGTGTTCAAACGCCTGTTCGTGCCAGCCATGTTTGTGTAAGTTCTGATCCCGCTCGACGTCCGACCTTGTTTGTAGTCCGCGCGCTCAACTTGCTCCGACAAGGCGACCTAATGGACGTTCGCGATATCTGTTTTCCCGCGCAAAAAAGCGCGGGAAAACAGTGCGCAGCTGCCGAAGGCAAATCAAATATCGAGGCGGGAACATTGCAGCGCGACTGACTGCGCGGCACACGAAGAAGAAGCGAGCGTACGAACGGAAAAAGGTAAAGAAATTGGAAATACGGAAAAGGCCCGGAGGAAACGTGGACGCGAAATCGAGGACATACAGCGTCCGTGTCGCGCTCTGCAGATCAGCTTATTCCTTTTGTTTTTTTTGTTGGTTCACGTATCGCACTGTTTTCGCGGAGACCATGAGATCTCTGACTTGTTTCCCGATTTCCTCCATTTATTCTTATTTTGACGAAAACGCGTGCCTAGTAGGGAACAAGAACGAGCCCGCTTACGAAGACGAATGGAACGCGTCGACGGATGTGTGCTGCGTTGTCGGGGGCGAGATGGACGCGCGGTGGACGACGAAAAGATGGACGGTGGACAGCAGTTGGGCGAGCAGTGGCGGTGAAGGTAGATGTGGAGAGGACGGGGTATCGAGCTGGGAGCGATTACGAGTGTGCAAAAAAATAAATAAAAACACTTTCCTTCACTCTTCTTGGGAAAAGCACGCTCAGAAGCTAGAAAGAAAAGGACGACCGGGTAAAAAAAAAATTAAAAGCGGGTACGGACGTGCCCGAACGTTTTTATTTTTGCTTTTTTGGGAGGATGAGGGCGACATAAAAGAAAGAAACTATGACAGTGCGAGTAGTAGACGAGAAGAAATAAAAAAAAAAATCCGAGGAACGCCGACATGAAGGCGGTGATGCGATGGACAAGTAGATGCGATTGAGCAGGTAAAATGGAAGGGCGCGCTAGAGATTTTGCTTTCTCGCGGGTACCTTGGTGAATTTTTTAAAATTTTCACCACACTGGCAACATACTCAGGAGGTCGATAGGAATGGGCTACGCTTGCAAACGCAGCAAATAGCGAGAGATACAAATTTAAGTTGCGTTAAATAGGAAAAAAAAAATAAGTTGAAGAGGCGTCTCGCGCACATGCACGTTTTGCTTTCGTTAGTCGTTCTTTTTTTGCTTTACTTTTTATTTTCCTTACGAGTTTGTGTTTTGATGCGCTTAGCCGTACGTGTTGTTGGCTGCTTCCACCTCCCCCCACTTTTTACTGTGAGAAAAATAAATGCAAAGAAAAAAAAAGAAGAGACTTCTCCCACTCTTCTTATATAATG
This sequence comes from Rhipicephalus microplus, assembly GCF_013339725.1. Classification (NCBI taxonomy): domain Eukaryota; kingdom Metazoa; phylum Arthropoda; class Arachnida; order Ixodida; family Ixodidae; genus Rhipicephalus; species Rhipicephalus microplus. The sequence goes on along the minus strand of NC_051167.1, from coordinate 127,883,640 downwards.
AAAAATGTGCTCAGAAAAAAAAAATGGTAGACTCCGGAGTCTATATAAACTTGCGTTCGTTTTTTTTTTTTCTTCGCCAAGCGCCGTCGCGATTCACCTGCAGTGGCAAAACGCCGGAATTTCAAAGGAACTGCCCGAAGCCCTTAGCGGACGAGCGGACGGGAGGACGCACCCTAAGCGAGGAGAAATGGTCGTATTATACGCCACATCAGCGTCGACGCGAATAAAAAAAAGTGCGACAAGATAGAAAGAGGAATTGTGGAATACGCCGAAGGAGGCAGTCTTGAGATACTACGGCCTCACACTGGCTTTGGTTCTGCACAAAGTAAGGGCGAGCGAAGGCCAGGAAGTAGCGATAGAAGGCGCGCGAATCGCTTATACCAGTTCCAAGAACCTTTTTTTGTACGCTGTTATTACCATTTTTTTTTCGCTCTACAGATTTAGGCTTACGTAGGTGAATATATACCATCGGTTGACCGGTAAGGGGAACTGGGTTTCACAAGGAGGCAGGGGTCAAAATATCACAGCGACGAACTCTGCTTGGTGGAGGCGTTTTGTCAGTTTTTCCATTTTTTTCAGTGCTTTGACACATTCGCGAGGAGTCGGAGGAAATGAACGGAATGAAACGGGACCGGAAGCGTAGGCAGCAGACGCGTCGGAAGCGTGCGCAGTCACGTGAATTGATTCTGACGCCAGAACAATAAGAATAATAAAAAACAACGCCAGGCCTGCGCAGAAGGCGCAGCACAGTCACAGCGAAAGTTGGAAGAGCGGCCTTTCAAAGCATTTTCAAAACACTCATTGGGTAACCACTGCAAGCAGGCTTGCTTGACACTCACTAGGGCATTATTAATAAACTTCTGGGCAGTAGGCCGGCATTCCCTGTGCTATTTTTCACCATTCTTCTGAGAAGCGAGATATCCGCTAAGCACTTGCAAGGAATTTCGTGCCAATTGTTCTTGCAGTGGCTGACAACGATGAGGAATTATGGCTGAAGTGGGTATGCGCCACAGTTTAGACGGGAACAAGAACAAGCTTTTGTATTGTGTTGGAGCATTGGACGGCCCACTCGTTACGCTATTCGCATTGTGCCACGACTGGTTGTTCTTTCGCTACATTAAAACGCTTTGTGAGTCGTATTAACGCGATTGCTTTCCCGACATTATAAGCCTGCTTAAGGCAAGTTTGCCAACAAGTCACAAGCAGCGGCGTTGCTCAGCCGTAGAATACTGGGCCGGCACCCAGCGCACCCGGGATCCAGCCCCACTGTGTCTTTGGTGCTAGGTTTGCAAACAAGTCACAAGCACCGGCATAGTTCAGTAGTTGAATATTGGGCCGACACCCAGCAGACCCGGGTTTCAATCCCCACTGTGTATTTCGTCCTAGATTTCGCACGATGTGGTTACGGACACCGGCGGCGGCGGACAACTGCGCGTGACCAGAGTTGTGATTTCATAACAGCTTTCGCTGTAAAATAACGACACGGAGCGTTGTGGTGCGAGAGAAAAGTGTAATAGTGAAGAAAGACGGGAGCCCACGGCCGGAACATCAAGCCAGAACTTTCGATTCGAGGCATCCCTTGGTTTCCTCTGATCCAGGTTTCGAAAAAGGAGCGAAGAATGAAAGAGAATAAGACAACACACGCACAGCACTAGTTATTGTTGACTGCTGCCTGCCAAATAACGGCCGATGTTGGCTAAATAGCGCTACGCCACAGTCGTTCCAGTGTAGTGATGCGTCTTATAATCGGAAAATTTAGTCTAGTGTTGCCATACGAAGCTACCTATATATGGGGAAGACTTCGGCCATCGATCACATCCAAATATTTCTGGGGAAATAAACTATGAATGATTGACTTATAAATAGATAGATTGATAGATAGATAGATAGATAGATAGATAGATAGATAGATAGATAGATAGATAGATAGATAGAGCAATTAAATTATGGTATGTCTCACAATTTACAATAATGTGGACTACCCCTAACAATCGAAAAGGTTGACTGCATTCCAGCTCAATCGTACCGATACTCCAAAATATAAATTTCGTTTGATTGCCTTTATTTTACCTTCAAGGCCGAAGCATTGCAGGTGGAAGTGGCTATAAACAGTAATATACAAGAGAGATAAATCAAGAAAAAAGCAAAAAGAGCGAGAAAGAAATATAAGATAAACTAACGACTTACAACTTTTTGTTAGCAATTACCTCGAAAGTTAGTGTTGCTCTTAGTTAATAACATAACCACACTTTTTACGAGATGTTTACACAGGGGGAGTATAGCAAGATTAAAAAACATGACTGTAAGTATGCGACGATCATAAGTGACGTAATTCTTTTCTCGCGATAACTCCAGATACGACGCAGCGGCGATCAGCTTGTGTCCAAGGCATTGGCGGAGATGGGAGGTATTACGAACGCCAAAAGACGCCAAAAGTAAAGAAAGAATAACATCAAGGTGTTAATGGCCTTTTCTTTATGTTGTTTTCCTGATACAAGAGTTACGCAAGATAAACGGCTCACTCGATCAAAAAAAAAAAAAAACTACAAGTGAAAAAAAAAAAGCCGATATCAGAAAGCTTGAACTCTCATTCTCGTCGCCGAACTAAGATGGGAGTAGAGGAAGGGGGGAACGCGAGATGGAATCGGGAAAAAAAAAATCTCGCGCACTTTCTTGCTATGATCGCGATTCCCGCCTTACACGATATCCCGGATACGGCGCACTCAAACTTTGGTCCAGCCCAAGCACGTACAGACCAGCCGTATCGGGACGGCCGCCATCACAGCGAATAAGAGCTTTCCATCAAGCCCACGTGGAGAGGCCCGAGATGAACGAAAGCGCAAAACCGAAACTATAGGATCACGTTGTTACGGTACGCAGGCCATCGCTTTCCTTCTTTAGCAAAGACGCGACTAAAGGCAGAAAATCGTCGATGAAAAAGAAAAAAAGAAGCAATACCGAAACTATAGGGTGGCGAGGGATGCGTTGCACAGGCCGCCACATTCTTGGTCCTGAGAAAAAAAAAAAAGACTAGAGAAAATTCGGCTAAAGACAGAGCAAATAAACAGGGCAAAAAAAAGACGACAGAAACCGCACGAGCGAAATGTAGAATAGAACGAAACGTGTCGGCCCAGAAACTTCTACCTTCAACATCATTTTTCTTTTCTCGAGTTTTTGATGCGATTACTTTTCCGTCGTTACTTCAAAGCCTCCAGAAAAAAAAAAAGGATTTTGCTTACCCCTCGTGAATATATCGGATTCAGTGACGCCGCCTACTAGTACCCTATTGCTAGATGGCGGGAAAGAGAAAGGGGGGGGGGGAGATGGCAGGCTCGAATCCAAAGCCGCAAGGCCGGCCAGCGAGCGAACCGATGATGGAGCGGACTTTCAGCCCTTCCAAATCCGGCGGTCATCTATTCCGCAGTCGAGCCGACCAGCGGCTGCCCCGACCATTGAGAAAAAGAAAAGAAATAAAAGAGAAAGAGAGAGAGAGAGGCCGGCTACGGCTACAGCAGCACGAAAAGTCGTTTCGCAAATGCTTTCCTGGCTCACCGATGACGACTTCGCTCTTTCGCCTTCGCAGACGGCCTAGTACCTTCCCGGGCTCATTCTACATGCTGTTATTATTATTATTTTGGCCTCCGTCTCTGTAGCCGGCTCGATTTCCTTTGCCGGTGGCGACGCTGAGACGGCCGCCCGCGCATAGGCGACAGTGTTCGAACTGAAGCTTTTCTGGCGTCGTTCTCGAAGTGACCAATGACGTATTCGGTTCTGCGAAAACCGGTAAGGTGAGCAACATTCTTGACAAAAAACAAAGAAGACCGCTATTCATCCGTCCACTGGGCGTAGATACAAAGGAAACTGAAATGGGGTTTTTCGAAGAAAAAAAAAAGCTTTACAGATAGAAAGTGAGTGCTAGTTAGGAGTTTGAGCCTGGGACCAACTCCTTCCCAAAGTCAAAGCCGTAAGATTCAAGTTGAAGAGGACCAACGTCTTTCCAGAGCCTACGCTGTAATATTTAAGTTGATCAATCAATCAATCAATCAATCAATCAATCAATCAATCAATCAATCAATCAATCAATCTTTTATGTTCGTCTTAAACAATACAATACGTTACGGCGAAAAGTAGGAGGCCAGAGAAAAAAAAGCTGCTTTCACGCAGCTTAATTAAGCTCTTGCCACCCTTTCAACAGTACTGAAATGATTTGATTTCGTAGCTCCTAAATACAGATAATGGAGCATCGCGAAGTGCACATATTTTACGAAATACACACGCACACACTACATATTACCGTAATCCAAAAGCAAGCTTCTTTCGCAAAACGCTTCGCAATATGCGTATTTAAACACATAAGAGAATTTCGATGGCAACGAAAACAGATCAATAGGCGAAAAGCGTTATGAGATCACAACACGGGTCACGTGCGCACCGTAGTTGTCTGCCGCCGCCGCCAGTGTCTGTAACCACTATCGCACGAAATACGAAGAAAAACCCAGTAAGTAAAACACCAAGGACGCAATGAGACTCCAACACGGGTGCTCTGCGTGCCAGTCAAGTATTCCCCCACTGAGCCCAGCCGGTGCTTGGAACTCCTTTACAAACTGGCCTCAGGCAGGCATGATGTCGGGAAAGGAATCGCGTTAATATGAAATCGTTTTAGAACGGCAAAGGAACAACCAGCTGTCACATCATGCGAATTGCGCAACGAGTGGGCCGCCTAATGCTCCAACTCTTCACAAAAACTTGAACTCGTTCACTTATAACTGTGCCGCATACCGACTGTGGGGGATTGTGGGGGATTACAAAAAACTTCTGGCTTAATTCTTCGTCGTCGTCAGCCACAGCACAATAAAACTGCATAAAGTTACTTGCAAGTGTATAGCTGGTGCCACGCTTCTCCGAAGAATGACGAAGGAATGCACAATGAATGCGTGCATGCTGTTACGTTCGGCCCGGCAGTTCGACTTAGCGGACGCCATTGTGCGTAAGCTGGTCTGCGAGAAGGCTTTCTCCCCGATATCGGTGCCCAGGCGGAAGCGAAAAACACTGTCCTGCCGGTGGGCCCGGCCGTTTGCTGTGGCCGGGTTACGAGGAACTCGACGGAAGCTTTGCGCACCCTTCATTGAGTCGGGATGGAACAGCGTAAGACGGCGCCACTGTTGCAGTTTCCATGAAGTCAACCTCTCGACTCGGCTATTGTCGCCTACGCGAGGTCGCCGCAAAGCACTGACAGTTCGGAAGCGTGTGAAGGCATCGCAGCAGCCGTTCTGAGGAATCAAGCACCTGGACTGCCGCGTTCGAGAGGGCTCTGGAACTCTGTAGTTGAAGGAAGCCATGGACCGCTGCTGACGTTCGTGTCAGCGACCATCTCCCCGGAGGAGCTCAACTTTCCCCCTCCACCGGACTCTACCTCCTCGCCCTTCGATGTTTTCAAGGCGTGGGCCGGGTGGGTCTTTGTGTTGTGCGCGCGTGCTATCATAGGACCTTTTCGCCCGTGTTTCTCACCAGCCGAGCGGTCCAATATCTGCACCCTTTATGGTGTGCTGACCCCGGATACTTCACGTCACCTGATTCGTGGCAAGAGCGGTCACAGCCTTCTTCGGACCTTCGTGTAAAAAAGAAGACGGGCTATAAAAGCTGGAGACATTTTGTAAATAATCGCTGAATCTCCGCGAAATCTCTGTACAGTTCCATGGTTTTCATCATGTCATTAAGCCTTGGTTCTATCTCTAAGAACGCGTCTCCTCACTGGCAAAAATCGGCTATGCGGACGACAGCGGGGAGCCAGTTTCACTAAAGGCACCCGTCATACCTGCCGTCAACCTCCTTCGTACCCCTTAACAACTGATGGCAGTGGTGGGATGCTATCATCAACCTCGGCCCTTTACAATGCGTACTACACAATGCTTAATGGCATAGTGGGTACTCTGATTGATTGATATCTGGGGTTTAACGTCCCAAAAGCACTATATGATTATGAGAGACGCCGTAGTGGAGGGCTCCGGAAATTTAGACCACCTGGGGTTCTTTAACGTGCACCCAAATCTGAGCACACGGGCCTACAACATTGCCGCCTCCATCGGAAATACAGCCGCCGCAGCCGGGATTTGAACCCGTAGTGGGTACTCTGAAAGTATGCTTGCAGCAGCTACTCAAAGAGTGTTCAAAAAAGGGGCTCTGAAAGGCCACTCTTCCAGCTTTCGCTGTGACAGTGGCACGAGTTACGCGCTGGCCTGGCGGCTTCTTTGTTTTTTTTCCTTAAGGGTGAAAACGTGACCATTTCTGTTTTTATTTTGTATAGCTCATTTGGTGTTGTTGGCAGTGTGTACTCAAGTCTCTCGCTTCCACGATGTGTAAGAGAGAACAGAACAACTTACGGAGCGTGATATGTGAAAGGATAGAAAACTATCACTTTCGCAAGACTTGCGACATTTTCAAATGGTTGCACTTTACCAGAGAATACAGTTTTGTAGCTCCTTAATTGTTTATATTTATACACATTTGTGATCTGCCTAAGTTTTTGTTTATGGAATAGGCGGTTCGTGTGCTCAAAGAACAAGGTCTCTCTTGATCGAAGTGATTTTCTTTGAACAAGTAGCAGGTGAAGCTATCGCGCCGCCAAATGAAGAACACGGACAAAGGGTACTGCGAATCATTTCCGCGTACGCCCGCGATGTGGCGGGAAGAATAACGAAATGGTTATGCTGCCCATCTAACTTCATGCTTTAGTTATTGAGGCTGAGGACCATAATTGAAAACAAAAGTGGAACACACTAAGACCCACTCAAGAAATATATTTCGTGCTTAGGACTCGCCCTTAAAAGACTGAAGCGAAAATAGTCTGAACTAGACTAACTAGGACTAAGTAGACTGGAATGCGTCAACTAGGAATACAACCACTATGTAGCGTTTCACGAGCCGAAACCACGACATGATTATTGGGCACGCTTCAGACGAGAGCTTCCGAAATTTCGCTCATTTAGTGCACCCACGTCACATTGCAAATGCACCGATAACGCTCGGTTCACGGGTCTCTGTCATACCACCGCCATTAAAACTCGACCACCACAATCAGAATCAAACTCGCGACGTTCGGATCAGCGGCTTAGCGCCTCAACGACTGAGCCACAGAGGCGGAGAGGATGCGCCGAACGATAATCATGACCATCAAAACTAACCATTACAAGCGACTAAAAGTCTGCTTCTTACGCGGTTGTGGGAACAAAACATCTATCCCCACTGCATCAGGCGAGACATCGTTACTGAAAGTAAATCCAACGCCGTAGGCCGGGTTCAAGAACGGATGACAGCCGAAAGGAAACAGAAGTTCTGTAATGTCTAGTTTAAAAAAAAAAAATAACGCTGAAGCTTAAGCAGAGCAAAAGGAAAAACGGGAGCATGGTTGGAAAAGTGCGATTTTAACATGGTCCTGTCAAAAGAAGAGGCGGGGAAAGAAGCTGACCTTTAGCTGAAGTTCATTCGAGCAAAAACAAAACCGCACGGAAAGAACACCAGACAACGGGTCTTTATTTCTAGGTATACAAGAACAAACGTTAACGTATGACGGAGCGCTCAAAATTGAGAGATTTAGAACAAGTGCCACATTTCTCAAAAAATGTCTAGATAAAGTGCGCGGAACAAAACAAGACGAACCGAAATAAAGTAAACCAACTGTAAAGGTCTAGTTCTGTTTCCTAAAAAGCCGCGCGCTTAGGGAATCGGAGTAAAAAAATGCCCAGAAGCAACGAAACTAGCCAGTATAAGCCATATCATGCCATGAGAAGTCAACCAGTTCACAGCATGAAGCAATATCAGTTCACCCGTTTCCCACCTCCTTATGAGGAAAAAAACGCAAGCACAAACACAACTCTTTCGTTCAGCGAACTCGCATCTGTAAAGGTAAGAACTATATTAAAAGAACAACTGAAAAACGATCAGCGCGGCGTTGATCTCGCTAAAAAATCGCCTTAAGCCTACAGGATTACGAAGATCTCTGGTGCTGCTGGCTGACCATCCAATTACGGTCGCTTAGCAAGCCGCGGCCTTTTGTTAACGACAAACGTGACGCGTTGGCGCAAAAAGAAAAAAAAAATGTTTCCCCGTGAAACTCACATTGGCGCAATGATGATGTACAGCCAGTAATCGTACAGCGGCATAGCAGGAGTAACGCGCGGTTGCCCACGTTCCTGCAATCATTCCTCGGGCCTTCAGTTATTCTTATTGTTTTAGCTGCGCGGTGTCAAGTAAATATAAAAAAGTAAGCAAAAAAACAACGAAGGTTATCCAGCTGCACCTTTGCTACAGGCTTAGAACCGCTAGTGCGAAGCTGTCAGTTTTCCGAACTAGCTGCAAGAAGGCGCTTCTTTACACTAGGTGACCATCTCGAAAAAGCTGGAAACAAAAATCGCGGAAAGCGTGACAATTTCATTACGGCGCACGAAAGTTGTCTACGGACGACTGGGTACACTATATACGCAAGCAATGAAATAGACGAATAAGCTGACGTTGACAAGTTTTGTCGATCCGATAAGAAAGTTACGCAGGGCTGTAAACCGTCGCGATTCGGAGACCGGGCCTGACACGATGCTCGCCACACGCGCATCTTTCAGCAAAAACGGCGAGCGCTTTTAACCAATCCCGACAGACGGAAGGAAACGCGGTACAAGGAAACTGCCGTGAATAGAAGTTTACGATTCGTGACGGTCGGCGCTTTGCCCCACAACGATTACCACTAAAGTTTGTACACGCCATCGATCATACTGGTAACCTAATTGGACGGAACACGCACACGTGAAAAGTTAAAGGCCTAATTCTGATAGGTCTCGTGACAGATAGTGACACTCAAATCCTAATGCACCCTTCCGCATGACACTACTGTACTGCGGGAAAAGTGAAGCGCTCCGCACGCCACCAAAACATTTTATAACCTACTCCCTGACTTATCATTACCTTATTTTGGAGGTGGCACTAGCACTGTTTTTCGGAGGTTTTATGGCCATGAACGTAGAGTCTGGAGGATAGCTCAAAATTCAGTAGCCTACCAGGCAAATATGGAGAGCTGGCGAGCATGGATACTCTTAACAATAATGGTTAGGGCATAACGTGCCGAAACCGCCATATGATTATGAGAGGCGCTGTAGTGGAGGGCTCCGGAAATTTTAACAACCTGAGGTTCTTAAAGGTGCACCTAAATCCAAGCACACGGGCCGTAAACATTTTCGTTTCCGTCAAAAATACCACCGCCACGGCCGGGATACGATCCCGCGACCTGCGGGTCAGTAGTTGAGTGCCTTAGCCACTAGACCACCACGGCGGGTAACACGAATATTCTAGAGGCACTTTCTTCCGTCTCATGATGCACGTGCCTGAGGCAGAGTGTTTTGAGCACACAGCCAGCACACAGTCTCAGAATAATAAAAAAAACTCAGTATTCCAAAAATTGCTCGCGCGTTTGTTTATGTTCACCCGATGTACATCTGCGTAGCGGTGTCGTATTAGCGCGCATGTGTGTAGGCGACTGACGTCACACTGTAAGCGGGACACTTGTAACTACAAAAAATCACTGCGCCAGAAAGAAGAACGTGGTTCGGTTATGAAGCCATCAACAGAGTTCCACTGTTGACCGGTTAACGTTGCTTTCGTCCCTAAGCAGGCTAAGCACGGCTCCTGTAAAGGGTACTTCACCTTCGGCATTAGTGTAAGTAGATGAAGTACACAAACAGCTTAGGCCAGCGAAGAACAACAACAACATATTGCGGTAAAGTTTTTCGGAATCCCCACGTCTGAGCAAAAAAAAAAAAAAAATTGTAGCCGGACACTTACATTTTCGTTTCACGACCCCTTAGAGCTTCTGCGTTTTGGCCATTCTGCTATGTGCGTGAAAGTTGGCAAATGTCTGTAAAAGTTCCGTGTTACGAGAATCGTGTACCTATAGTTGCATTTTCTTTGCAAATACCAGAGCTGGCACTACCAGATGCGTAAACTATTTGTAGCAGCAAACTACTTGTTTAGCTCCTCCCAGCTATTCAGGGAAAGGAAAACAATACGAAAAAATGTACCACACGAAATGTTGGACTTCAAAACTTTGCTTGCCCCCGAAAACCTAATGCGGTTGCCGGCGTTGAATTAAGTCTAAGTTCGACAAAACAACAGAGCGGTTTACGATGCGCTGTTTAATGTAATATGATAAAGGGCTCATGTACTAATGTTAAAAGTTTCGTACAATCGAGCCATTCTTCTCTCGAACAAACTTAATGAGTGATATATGTGGTTTAACGTCCCAAAACCACGATTTGATTTTGAGAGACGTCGTAGTGGAGGGCTCCGGAAATTTCGACCATCTGTGGTTCTTTAACGTGCACCCAAATCTGAGCACACGGGCCTAAAGCATTTACGCCTCCATCAAAAATGTCTCGAACAAACTTAATCTGCTCCGGAAGTATTCTTTGGGTTTTCCTTGATACGCAGAATCAATGAAAGAGTAGAGAACAGATATTTCACATTTCCTCGAAATGATCACCGAAGTCAAGATGGTCCCGCGAAACTGAAACAAGGGTAAAAAAAAGTGATTCTTGAGGAGCAACTGCTTCCTCCATCAAAACATAAGCAACACGGAAAATGAAAAAAAAAATTACAAAATTTAAAAAAATAGAAAAAAAAACACAGAGTAGAAAGGCAGCTGCGACATGTCGAACGCCAGGCCGCGTTACGTACGCACAGAACCACGAAGTAAAAAAAAAAGAAACAAAATTAAGGAATAAAGAACCAAAAGAAGGCCGCAGCTGCTACGAGTCAGACGTTGGGACCCAGAACGACAAGCACACGCGCGCTACCAAACGCAAGATATCATTAGAATGTTGCACATTCTTTCGAACGTGTGTTCCAATACTGATCCTAGACGACTAAATAGACAGCTAAATGGACGCCAGCCATCTTGAGTCCCATTGCTATTCTTACGTCGCCGGCAAAATAGAGAGCTCCGAGAGAACCACATCGTAGACAAATACGATGCAGGCTACATTGCTGTCTAAACAAGATGGCGGCTCAGCGAATCGCTCAGATAGATCGTATATCGCCAGAATGGTCGTCTGCACCGAAGGAGACGCTTCTCCAGTAGCTCAATGTGAGTAGCGTTTAATATATTTTTTTATTTCAGTACAAAATGAGCCAGGAAATACAACTGCTACGTTTATTTATTTTGGCTTTCTCTTCTCGACGCGAGGTGCCACCTCGTCGCGTAAAAGTCGTCCAGACGTGTCCCAATTCTCGGACAGCATGGGCTCGGTGCTGTCTTCTAAGCAGTCTACGTAGACTGTCTACGTGCAGTCTAAGAATTGGAACATAGCCCGAGATTACACCGTTCCTCCCGCGTGGGAAGAGGTGGAAAAGAAGGATATATATATTGAAAAAGGGTTTATTGACGACTGTTGCGACGGTGGTTCTACGAAGAAACACGATCGTGCAAGAGCAACGGTCAAGCAGATGGCGGCGATGATCAGCACGAGCCGAGCGAGCGAAGCCCAGCACCCAGTACCCAAGCGGTGGCGATGTTGCTTGCCAACGACGCTCTTTCTTCTTCACAATTTGCCCCCGCTGAAAAAGAGCCATCCTGGCGACCTAAGAGTCTGGAGGCAGAGGGCTATAATATGGCTTAAGGCGGGCGACGTGGACGATGTCACGTCCACGCCGGCGCATGTCGTCAGATGGGGAAAGTGGCTCGATGAGAAAATTCACCGGCGAGGTTTGCTGCAAAACGCGGTATGGGCCCTCGTACTTTGGAACGAGTTTTGAGGAAATGCCGGGGGTTTGGTAAGGAACAGCCAGCCATACAAGTGATCCCGGGGAATAGCTGGGGCTTTGTGAAGAGTCGACGTTGTTTTCTTTCTGGCGCTGTTGTTCTCGAGACGTAAAGGTGCGTGCGAGTTCACGGCACTCTTCCGCATTTCGGGCAGCTTCGGACACAGATGGGCATTCGGATGCGTCAGGACGGTATGGAAGGAGAGTATCGATGGTGTGGGATGGTTCGCGTCCATAAAGAAGAAAGAAAGGTGAAAATCCAGTGGTAGACTGTGCCGCGGTGTTATATGCGAACGTAATGAATGGAAGAATGCGATCCCAGTTAGTATGATCGGATGTCACATACATGGCGAGCATATCGCCAAGGGTGCGGTTAAATCTTTCCGTGAGCCCGTTAGTCTGCGGGTGGTATGCCGTGGTCTTGCGATGAACAACATGGCATTCAGAAAGCAGAGACGTGACGACTTCTGATAGGAAGGCTCGACCTCGATCGCTTAGTAGTTCTCGAGGTGCACCATGTCGTAATATGAAGCGATGAAGGATGAAGGATGCTACGTCCCGCGCAGTGGCACTTGGAAGGGCGGCGGTCTCAGCGTAGCGTGTTAAATGGTCCACAGCGACTATAATCCACCGATTTGCATCTGATGTTGTCGGTAGAGGGCCATAGAGATCAATTCCGATCCGATCGAAAGGTTTGGAAGGGCACGGAAGCGGTTGAAGCGCACCGGACGAGTGGAAAGGCGGTGATTTGCGACGTTGACAGTCAGGACAGCCCATAATGAATTTTCGAACGAAATTATACATTCCGCGCCAGTAGAAGCGATGGCGAATGCGTTCGTAAGTTTTGAAAACTCCGGCATGACCACATTGGGGATCGTCGTGAAAGGAGGCGCAGATTTGTGATCGCAAGCTGCGCGGGACAACCAAGAGCCACTTACGACCTTCGGGGGCGTAGTTGCGTCGGTGTAGTAGCCGATCACGAATGGCGAAATGAGCAGCTTGACGTCGGAGAGATCGTGGTACCGCAGTGGTTGACGATCCAGAAAGGCAGTTAAAAAGAGAAGCGATCCACGGGTCCTTGTGTTGTTCACTGGTAAAGGAGTCGAGGTCGAGAGATGCGATGGAGATACCAGTGGTTCCGCAGGCCGAGTCGGGAGGTAAAGGCGAACGCGACAGGGCGTCGGCGTCAGAATGCTTGCGTCCGCTGCGATAGATGACACGAATGTCGTACTCCTGGATTTGCAGTGCCCACCGAGCTAGGCGGCCAGAAGGGTCTTTCAATGTGGCGAGCCAACAAAGTGCATGGTGGTCCGTTACCAGGTCGAATGGGCGACCGTACAAATAAGGGCGGAACTTGCGAAGCGCCCACACTAGCGCCAAGCACTCTTTTTCAGTGACGCTGTAATTGGCCTCAGCTTTAGTAAGTGTGCGACTCGCATAAGCGACGACGTATTCGGAGTAGCCCGGCTTGCGTTGGGCGAGGACGGCGCCTAGACCAACCCCACTAGCGTCTGTGTGAACTTCCGTTGCAGCTGTTGGGTCGAAATGCCGAAGAATTGGAGGAGATGTTAGCAGACTACGGAGCGTGGCAAACGCGACGTCGCAGTCAGAAGACCAGGATGAAAGGTCTGCATCAGCGCGTAGGAGGTTGGTCAGTGGTGACATGATCGATGCAAAATTTCGCACGAAGCGCCGGAAGTACGAACATAGTCCGACAAAACTGCGTAATTCTTTCAGTGTAGTAGGTTTCGGGAACTCAGCGACTGCTCGCAGTTTTGCAGGGTCGGGTCGAACACCATGCTTGGACACGATGTGCCCTAAGATGGACAGCTCTCGCGCGGCGAAGCGGCACTTTTTAAGGTTCAGTTGGAGCCCAGCGTTGGTTAAACACGTCAGAACCAGTTGGAGCCGAAGCAGATGCGTAGGAAAATCGGGAGAGAAAACGACAATGTCGTCGAGGTAGCATAGACACACAGACCACTTCAGTCCACGCAGTGTGTTGTCCATGAGCCGTTCAAACGTGGCAGGAGCATTACAAAGACCAAATGGCATTACGTTAAATTCGTACAGGCCATCTGGTGTAATGAACGCAGTTTTCTGGCGATCAGCTTCTGCCATAGGAACCTGCCAGTATCCAGATCGTAAGTCTAAGGAGGAGAAGAATTCGGCTCCTTGTAGGCTGTCAAGGGCGTCGTCTATGCGCGGTAACGGATAGACGTCTTTCCGCGTCACCTTGTTTAATCGCCGGTAGTCGACGCAAAATCGAATCGATCCATCTTTTTTTCGAACTAGAACGACAGGAGATGCCCAAGGACTGTGCGATGGTCGAATAACGCGACGGCGTAGCATCTCTTCGACCTGGTCGTTAATGACGTGACGTTCTGCAGCAGAGACACGGTACGGTCTTTGACGCAATGGCTGGTGCGAACCGGTGTCAATGTAGTGGTGCACTGCGGAAGTCCGACCCAATTGCGGCTGAGAAACGTCGAATGAATTCGCGAAGTGCTGGAGGAGATTAAGAAGCTCGGCGCGTTCATGGGCACTTAAGGTGTCGGCGATGGAACTCGAGAAGGTGTCACTCGATGAGCACTCCAGTGGGGAAAGGGCATGAAGTTCGGTCGAGGCGCTACTGCAGGATTCGTCTGGCATGTTAAGGAATAAACAGGAATCGAGGTACTCCACTCGACCGAGACATTCGCCGGCAAGTAGCGTAAGCGGTGCAGAAAGGGGGTTGTGGACGAAAATATTGCTTCGGCCCGCAGTGACGTCGAGTGTAGCGAAAGGCAAGGAAACGGCTCTGCGGCTCATGAAAATGTCGGAAGGTGTAAACATTACTGTAGCATCGTTATAGTCATCGCAGCAAACCGGGACAACGGCAAGAGAGGCTGGCGGAATTTCAGTGTCCTCACGCACGACAAGTTTTGGCGACCGCTCAAGGGTTTCGTGCAAAGGTTCGTCACACAGGTGCGAAAATTGAACTTCGGCGCGTGCGCAGTCGATGATGGCATGATGATTTGACAGAAAGTCCCACCCGAGGATAACGTCATGCGAGCACACCGAAAGGACGATGAACTCGACAACGTACATAGAGCCTTGGATGAATATGCGGGCCGTACAGGTGCCAAGAGGTCGAACTTGTTGTGCGCTAGCTGTACGAAGCGATAGTCCAGAGAGCGGCGTGGTCACTTTGCGTAGGGAGCGGCAGAGCTGGGCGGCTATAACAGATACGGCAGCACCTGTGTCGACGAGGGCAAAGGTAGAAACACCATCGACAGATATAGCGACGACGTTAGCTGGTGAAGTGCGAGGACTTGAGCATTTCGACGACGGCGCAGTTCTTGCCTCTGGAACTGCGGCGTTCAGTTTTCCCGGTTGGAGGAAGCGGGTCTAGGACGCATTGGGGACAGTGATCGCCTGCGAGGAGATGGGGAGCGGGGAGAGTGAGTTTGAGGCTGGTGTGACCGAGACTCAGGAAAGTTAGTGCATCCATACTGCGGTGAGGGATAGGGAGCAGGTATGTGCATGGGCTGTGGGTCATACGGTAACGGCCGAGTAGCGTCGCGGAGTGGTTGGAAGCGACGGCGACAATATCGTGCCACGTGTCCTGGAGTACCGCAGGCGTAGCAGATCGGGCGATTGTCAGGAGTGCGCCAGGAATTGCTGACTCGTGGTGCGGCCCAAGGTGTCGAAAATGGGGCGGATTGGGGAGCGACTGAAGACATGGGTGGCAAATGCTGCTGGCGGGGTCTGCTACGTACCACCTGGGCATACGTAAGGGGCGCGGCCACGGGCTGCATAGCCGGCGCATGGGCAACAGGCATGGCCACAGGCTGCTGGTGGGCAGCGACGGGAACAGCCTGAGCTACCTCTTCTGCAATAACGTCGCGGAGTGGTGAGGGCAGACGAGAGGACGGCGGCTGCTGCGTGAAGGGAATCAACGACAGTTGCCGAGCTACTTCTTCACGCACAAAGTCTTTAATCTCTTGCAGGGTTGGTGAGTGGTCAGGAACAGAAGTGAGACTGGAGAGTGAGTCGGCGTGTGAGGAAAATGGGCGAGTCAGGGCGCGCTGCTTGCTCAACTCGTCGAAACTTTGACACAAAGTAACAAGTTCCGCAACGGTGGCAGGATTACGGGCAAGGAGCAGCTGATATGCACCGTCATTTATCCCTTTGAGGATGTGTTGAATCTTCTCCGACTCGGGCATGGTGGTGTTGACACGGTTGCAAAGACCAATAATGTCTTCGATGTAGCTGGTGAAAGATTCTGTTGGCTTTTGTGCGCGAGTCCGCAAGCGTTGTTCGGCTCTGGACTTGCGGACTGCGGGTCGGCCAAAAACGTCAGCAAACAAGGTTTTAAAGATGGACCACGTCGTGATGTCGTTTTTGTGGTTGTTATACCACATTTCGGCCACGTCAGTGAGGTAAAAGATGACGTAAGTCAATTTGTCCGCGTCATCCCACTTGTTGTTAGCGCTCACCAGTTCATAGTTAGCGAACCAGTCTTCCACGTCGGTCTCATCAGCTCCGCTAAAGACCTTAGGCTCTCGCAAACGAAGAACGCCGGGGTTGCTGGGTGATGGAGTGGAAGAGCCAGGTTGCGCGTTGTTGGTAGCCATGATGGGAGGTAGCGTTCGGTTGCGCAGCTCCAGGTTCAGGCGACGGCGAATGGCAGCACCCAGGTTCAGGCGACGGGGAATGTCAGCACCTTCCACCAATTGAAAAAGGGTTTATTGACGACTGTTGCGACGGTGGTTCTACGAAGAAACACGATCGTGCAAGAGCAACGGTCAAGCAGATGGCGGCGATGATCAGCACGAGCCGAGCGAGCGAAGCCCAGCACCCAGTACCCAAGCGGTGGCGATGTTGCTTGCCAACGACGCTCTTTCTTCTTCACAATATATATATATATATATATATTATATATATATATATATATATACATGCCTTGAAAAAGACAGGGTTCCTGTCGAAACGTCGGCACAATAAACAGTTGTTATGTGAAAGCGCATCTACTTTCATATTTATATATATATATATATATATATATATATATATATATATATATATATATATATATATATATATATATATATATATATATATATAGATAGATAGATAGATAGATGTAACAAAAAAAATGCCGGTAAGCGAATGGCGCGGGTAGCAGACGACAGTGGGATATGAAACAGACAACCGACCACCAGAGGGAACAAGTTTGGCAGCGCACCGCCACGAAACTACGGTCGCTTACTCGATTGTGAAGAGAAATGCTTTTCCGGACTCTTTTGTGCGGCGGATGCAATAACAATAAAAAAAACTAAGCACTGAAGACTGCGCAAGCGCCGTTACAGGATAAAGGATGCAAAGAAGATGGTGGTGGAACGAAGCGTAATAATACTAGACACCTCCGCACGCACACAGCATACACAGACAGACAGGGCGACAGACGCACACATGGACATAGACAGATAGAAACATACACACACGGTGAAACACAGGTACACACACACACACAGACGCCCGCACACCAAGCCAAAAAAGAAAAAAAAAATCTTCGATAGAAAACGGGCGCGAGCGTTCATGCAAACGGGGACATTCCAATCGTATATATGGGAGCAATCGCTCACAGCGAGGATTCCAAGAAGGAATGGAAACAACGAGCAACTTCGAAGATGTTGAAATCGAGGAAGGGTTAAAAAAAAAAGGTGGCTAAAAAGAGAGACAAGCAAGTAATATATTCTATAAAAAATGCGTGATGTCTCGGAGATAATGATTAAAAATAGATCAATCGATAAAAGCGGTGTAACGAAGAGGGCGAAAAAACACCAAGAAAAGCTAAGCAATGATTAAATTGAAGGGCAGGGGAGAAGCGTATGTTTAAGAATAAGAGCATGGAAAGAGCTGAAACCGGAAGCGTAATCGAAGACAAAATCTCCCAGATCCAAAGAAGAGTTACAAAAATGGCGATATTTAGATAAAAAATGTAAGAACTGAGAGTAACTAGTGACGTCAGTAACTGTACACAAAGGGCCGAGAGATGGAGCGATTACCCATGGACAAGAAAGGCGTGGGTGCGATGAACGGCGTAGTTACGAAGCAAATAATGTGAAGAGAATAGACGGAAACCCGTAAGTGCGTCCAGGAAACGAAGAATAAATAGGGAGTAAAATACCCAACGACTAACCTAGGAAAAAGTAGTCGGGTCACACCAACTCCAGTAACAGAAAATGCAAGGAGAGTATATAGAAACGTCTACGAAAAAAAAAAAAAGAAAAAATGACCCAGTTCCCTACGCTTTTGCCTAGGACGCCAGAGGGGCAAAATGCACCTTCCTCCTTTTTTTTCCTCAGTAGATTGTATTGATGACGTCCCACGATGACGTCATCACACGATGATTATTTTTTTTCATCAATCGTGTCGAGGCCGACACCCACTGGTCGTGTTCAATGAGGCATGTGAGATTTTCGCCTATTAAAAGAGAACGTAGCTGCCAAATAAGCAAGACTCGTATGGACAAAGTCGGGATCGGATAGATTACGACAGAAGCGTAAAGACACGAAAGAGGAGAGAACGAAAATCACGAAGCAGCGATGAAGATAGGAAGGGAGAAGGCAGAAACGCTAACTCACCAAACAGATAAAAGGAACAACGGGAAAAACTCAAAGGCAACACGTCACCAGCTGTTGCAACAAGGCGAAAGAGTGTAGCGAGGAAGCGAACCGCTCAGGGGTACGTAGGAGAAGGCGGTCTTTTTCGGAAACGACATTCGCCTAACGCGCTGTTCCCTACGCCCGCACTGGATAGCGTATGTCGTGCGCGGCAGTTATCAATCATGAATATTGGAAAAATTCGCCCGAATGAGACATACCTCGCGCCGCTTTACGACGTTGAGGCGAAAAAGGGGAGGAAGATGAGAATATGAGAAGTGAAAAAGAAATTATGCGCGATCGAGTTACAGAGGGTATACGCTTTCGGAAAATCTAGAATTATTTTATTTATTAAGTAGAAAGCCTTAGATGCATCGTCAAAAGTCGAAACTGACAGGCGTCGCGCGCCAGCGTCTTTCGTCATTATCTGCCCGAGTGATGAAAAAAATGGCGCCGTATTTGCATGTTAATCTGCAAATGTCGTCGAAATACGAGAGTCTTGCGTGTGGAGAGAGTGAACAAAACATTTATTTGGTGTTCTGCGCAAGAAAATCGGTGAGTGGTATTCTGGAGGCGCTGCGTTAGAGTGCATCGAGCGTGCAACGGAGGCGAACGAGCGCATCAAGTCACGTGACACGCAAGACATGAGCACCATCTCGTAGTTTTCTTGGAAAACAAAGCGCGTGGCTCTGAGACGGGTGTGCGCGCCCGTCTCAGAGGTGATAAGGTGTAGAACGCAAGGCGACGGGTAGGTGCCACCACCGTCTCGTCTTAGCAAAGCGTTGGAAACACTCGCTTTTTCGTGCAAGCGTTACATGGTCAGCGCAGCGTGATAAGAGCTACGGTACTTGAAATTACTTCATTATGCCTTTTGTAGTAAAAGACGCACATGCAGAATATATAGGTGTTGTTATGGTGCCCAAGACATGCGCAATAATTGCTTTTTAATTGACGATTGCACAAGTGTGAACGCTAAACCTTGAGCAACATTAGTGGGCGCTGCGGATAGGGTCGAGCGTTTTAAGTATTTGAAGCCATTAAAAGTGGACAAACAGACAAATGTACAGACAGACAGACAGACAGACAGACAGACAGACAGACAGACAGACAGACAGACAGACAGACAGACAGACCAAAAATTTTGCGTCAAAGGTCCCCAAGAATGACTATCGTCTTTAAAAAGCATTACGTGTTGACGTTACTATACGGCGTCTTCTTTAAAAAATGTTGGCTGAAAAGCCTCCAAAATAATACTTTATTTTTGTCTTTTAACAACGACACTGGTATAGCTGGCCGTCTTTATACCTCCATTAAATTGCTACGATTGCTCCAACCCAGCAAGCACAATCATGCTCAATATGAGTTTGCAACACGCTGTCTGTGCTCAAAATGACCCTAACTTTGCAAAGCGGCACCTACACATAAAAGAAAAGGTGAATTTTGAACTAAAGAACTAATTCAGTTGGCGGTACTTTCTGAAGGAGTACAACGTTTGTCGGTGTCATTGTTCGCACTTGGGGTACCCTTAACCACAGCCAGCGTATTGCATATCACATTGAGCACGACAGTAAATCGCACCCCCTAGACGAACAACCAACCAAAATTACCATGAGTTGAACATGGCTTCTATCCCCATAGTATGTTGGCGTTTCAAAATATTGTTTTTTTTCATTCTATAAAACTATGCAATGCTCTGCCTGGTCGTGCTCCATGTCTATCACTTGATTAGTTATTATTGTATAACACCGATTTTCAGAGAATTTGGTTATGCTTCTTAGTGTATTGTATCTGCGCACTCCTGTGATGCTCCTTTATGTATTGCATTTGCCCACTGCTGCGATGGCCCTTCGGGGCTGCAGTTTGTTGAAACAAACAAACAAACAATAAATACAATGTCATGTTCGTCATAAAATTACAATCTCAATCGGGTATGCAGCACGAAAACTGGGGCGAAAATCCCACTGTTTGCCACTGGTTCACTGAAAGTGAAACAGACAGCAGTTAGGCTGCGAAGCGACGGGGGCGAGCCAAACAACCCGAGTAGGCGCAACGACAGAATACTAGGGAACAAGAAAGGCAATAACAGCTGCGAGAAAAACCCTCGAAGCGATGAAAGGCCTTCGCCAACGACGTTGTGCCCGCAGACCTACGACAGATGCGAACGCATGGTTTTTCAGCACGAGTTTCCGTCTCTGCAGTCTCTACAGACAAGACAGGACGCAGGCGTCCCTATCACAGACAAGACACCTCCATGTCCTGTCTGTGAGTGTTTGTGATTTAACTAGACCCTCTCTGCGCTGAAAATGCAACGAGAAACAGCCTAAGATCACCTAGGCGAAGCCCAACAACAATCTAGAGGCAACCAGATTAGACTTCGGAATCGTCCAGTCTCGCTGTTTCATGTCTTGCGCGATTTATTGGATGCTTCGCAATTTCTTTTAACCAAATTATCTTTCGTTTGCTAAGCGAGGAGGATTAGCCGCCGTCGTCATAAAGGAACCAACCTCGAGTATTCATTATTTCAATAACATTATAAAATGCAAACCAGTCTAGCTGCTCCGTGAACAGCAAATAGAAGGTACCTGACCAACAATTGTACCAGAGGAAGTGAATGAGATATCTTTATAGTGATTCCAGCGCTATAGAAATTCACGGCAGTGTTTGAGAGTTTTTTTCCGTAGCCGGCATTCAAGAGGCTAACGCTTCTTTTTCGCATTTTTTCACCGAAAAATACATCAGCAAACAAACACGTGTAATGAAGAGATCACATCAGAAAAAAAAAGAAAAAAAAAGAGGGCGCTGACAAAATATTCGATGGAAGCAGGTCTTCCGCAAGAATGACCAAGTTTTCTTCCAAGACGTAGCAAAATCCAACAAACTCGTCACCAATCCGTCTTACGGACGCGCGAGCCCTTTTCAGGTTGCTTCGGATAGCGTCGTTCTTGGGAAACAAAAGAGAAAAAAAATGTCAATTTTCGTCCGAAAAATTTTTCTCGTTCGCGGTACCGAAAGGGAAAACGGCCGGATTTGGAAAGCCTCTCCCTCCCCCTCCTTCCAAAAGAGTGTTAGTGCGGTGGCCGTGCAACATCTACCAATACGTAGAATCTGCGCCAAACTCGATCACGAACCTATGCGACGGAGCACATTTGTATTTTAGGATATTAAACCCATTTCGGCGAAAGGTTGCCCCCAAATACTTCCCGCACGCGTCGCTGTCCGCAGCTCCTCCGATATCTCAGCAAGCACTGATACCGGGTTATTCGTTGCTGATCCTCAGCTTCTGAAAAAAACTTGTCCCACGTTCTTCTTTCGGGGAATCGCGGTTTTCTTGGCGCTTTCAGGAGCTATCGTCCTCTTTTTCTTTTCACCCTACTATCAACCTTGGGTGAAGTCGGGCGGAAGGAAAGGAAATTGAGGGAAATGGCACTCCCCGGGGGGGGGGGGGGGTTATGGATGCTGCGCGACGATTCTGTGTCGCGGAAGTGCGTTTCACGTGACACGCCGTAATGCACGCGCGCGACATCGAACGGAAGTAAACAAAAGCAGGCGAACAAAAGAGAAAAGGTCACGCCTCGGGCGACGGGAAGAGGTCGTCTGGGGAAAAAAGGATAAGCGGAAAAACGCACGAGGCGGCAAATTGGGAGTCCTATTGAGATCTCCAGATATGCGAGGCTGCTGGCGGGTATAAATGCGCTGTGATGTATCGATTGAGTGAAGTTTGAGGCGGAAGTCGTGCTTCGGTGTGGGGAGGCGTATGAGAGGAATACACGCAAGCTATAATACCGTAATTTGATTATATATATATATATATATATATATATATATATATATATATATATATATATATATATATATATATAGTGTGTGTGTGTGACGCCATACAGGCTCATAAAAAGAGTGTGTGCCACACTCGCCGCCATGGCTACAGGTGGCGCTGACTGACACTCCCACGTTTAAATTCACATATAAAATTAATAAAGTGGCTGGGGGTATGGCCGCCGTGATAGCTCAGTGGTAGAGCATCGAACGCGTTATTCGAAGGTCGTAGGTTCGATTCCTGCGCACGGCAAATTATTCTTTCAGTCACTTTTCTTTCTTCTTATTTACATTACATTGGTTCTAATAACTTCCCCTATACATTCCTTGGCATTATTGTCTGTTAGATCTCAATATTGTGTCAAAACACGGAAAAACGAGCCCTCAGGTGTACACTTCTTTCCCTATATATATATATATATATATATATATATATATATATATATATATATATATATATATATATATATATATATAAATATATATATATATATATATATATATATATATATATATATACACAAACAGGGGCAGTAAAATGGACAGAGTTACAGAGATATGAAGAGAAAAGAAGAAAGAGAGATAGATAGATGCCGAGAGGGAAAGATGACACACATGAAGCGATAATGAGACCGAAATAGAGAAAGACAATTCGCAGCAAAACGAGAAGTAATATTGCCTGGGTGTTACGTCCCAAAACCACGATACAAATACGATACGCCACTGAGGAGTGTTCCGGAAACTTAGACCATCTGGCGTTCTCTAACGTGCGCTGACGGTGTACAGTGCGGAGGCCGCAAGCATTTCTCCTCCATCGATAAGTGACCAACGTGGCCAGAATCGAACCCGCGACCTCCAGCCACCGAGCAGTGTAGCAACTACACCGCCGCCACGGACGCGACTGCGTCGTTAAAATCAGCTCGTCTACGCGTCCCATCGGACGCCACTGTTCCAGAGCGAGAAACGACACCGTAGGGACACAAAGAGTCCGACGCACGTTCAGGCGCTTGAAGCGAGTTGTAAGACTAGGAATGCCCAGCGCCGGGGCTGCTTCTTTGGAGGCACGCTGCACTGACACAGCTGCAGGATCCGAGGCGGACACCGTTCATACGTCGCGATTCGGCCACCTGGCTAAGTGGCGAAACCTGTTCCCGTCGCAGACGGACGCCCGCATTTTCTCCTTACCGAACCCACTTCGCCCTATAGATACTGCACCGAACGAGGAACGATGCACGCAACAAAGGTAAATCAATCACGTGTACGCACGCTGTGTATGCTACTGCTGAAATCGGTACTGAGAAGCGCCCCCAGCAAAAGCGAGCGACACTATATATATGTGAATAGAGTGGAATCACACGATAGTTCGCGATGTGCTTTCCAACCTGTCTGTAGCACGAGGAAAGGCGTAAAACCGCGATCGTTTGGCGCCACTGCGATCCGGTGAGGACGGAGGGAGTTGCACAATGGCGGTGGCTACAGCAAGAAATCGTAGATCAAGGAACAAAATCAAACAAGAGAAGAAAAAGCTAGCCACGACAGATTTCTTTGAACTATCGCAGTGCGTGAACTAATTATTTCAGTAAGGCAGAGGAAGAGTAGTGCGTATGTGCGTAATGAGTAATTTAATTACTAACAGTACCATTAATGTAAGTAAACAATTTAGAGGGGAGAGGCTGACAAGAACAAGAACCAAGACTCCGTGAATGTCCAAAACTCAACCAGTTTGATGCCGTGAAAACCATCTAATAGCGAAGCTGCGTTGATGATGATGGCACCTTTCGTTACAAAAGACAAAAAAAAAACAATCACGATTATTACTTTGTTTTGTTTGAAATGTATCATCACGATAACTTCCTTGTATTTATTTCTTCATTTACTCCCCCTTTCTGGGCACGTGAGCTGCGTGCTGACTAGGACCACTACTGTTGCTAACATTACTGATAAAACTACTAATACACTTACATTACTACTACTACTGCTGCAAGCTACTACTACTACCTTTACTGCTTCCGTTTGCTACTACTACCGCTAGTGTTGCTGCTACTACTACTAAAAGCTACTATTACTACTGTTTCTGCTACTACTACTGCTGCTGACGTTACTACTACTACTACTACTACTACTACTACTACTACTACTACTGGGGTAGTAGTAGTAGTAGTACGACGACGACGACGAAGCAGAAGAAGAAGAAGACGACTACGACGGTACATGGTATATTATTACAGGTATCAAACGAGAAATTTTGATCGCCATTACTGTCGATCTGCATTAGGATCGCCTGGAACGGGGGGCTGCTATATGGTCCCATTTAATCACGATCACGCCCGATCGAGATCAAGACGCACGGCATCCAAGCAACGCGACCTGGCTTCGCGATCGTGATTTGGCTGACGTCTACGCCGTACTTGGCACGGATTCGACTGTGCCGTGCTGCAGCGACAAGCTTGCTGATTGCGTTCAAAAGAAGTCCGATCAGGATCAACCTCGATCGCGATCATAAGTGGTCGTGTGACGCCGGTATAAAATAGCTTCGCTGTAGACAGAGAAGAAAGTAGAGAACAAGCAATCGGGAACTAGGGAAGACACAAAGGAACGAACGAACAGACGGTAAGTCACATAGACGAACGAACGAAGGAGCGAAAGAACAAGCGAGAGAGGGAGCGAATGAAGGAAATAACTAACGAAAGAAGGAGCGAACGAAAGAGTAAATAAAAGAAATAAAGAACGTACAAACGAACGAGCAACAAACAGACAAGAATAAAAAGAGAGGGCACAACAAAACGAGACGGGAACCTCTTGCTCGGACAGCGGTACACGCGCCATAGCGGATGTCCATTTACCGATTGGCCACGCGAATCGTGACGGATTGCTGGCCGAATACGTCTCGGGGGGTCGACGGCCATCGCGACGCCGAAAACGACGGCTCGTCGCTCATGCGACGTCGTTTACTGCGAATCGGTCGTCCATAAAACGTCGCGGGAAAAGAATAAGAAGGAGCCACGGACAGCTCAGTGTCAAGCCGAGCCGTATGTTTGTTTCCGTTCGCTCCATCGACATCTTGAAACAGCGTCGTACTGTGCAGAGCGAAACAGCATACGGCTGACAAAATGGCCAGGTCGGGCCAGTTTGTGCGCATTCAATCGTTTACGGCGAAAGCTTTTATAAGATCGCGAGGGTGCTGTAGATGTCCGCCACCAGAGGTCTCCGAAACCGACATCGCAAGAAAAAAAAAAAAATCACCGCCATACCCTCAAAGTGAATGATGTTAGAGGAGCTTGCTCGGATGTGCACGGGTCGTTTCTCGGCGAGACCATTTCTGTAGGATTTCTCGTTAACGAGCCGGCGCATGACGTGCACGTCGAAGGCAGCGTTGTCGGGAACGTTCGGCGTCCGACACTGCACAGTGTTGGCCACGTCGATCGGCACGTTAACCACCTGCCCCCTTTGTGTCATACTGGCCGCTGCAGTGAGTCAAATGTCTAACGTTCATAAATGGAAGACGCGGAGCTATCAGGTGTTCTTCAACGGGGTTGAGAGCAGGCAGGTGAGGTGGCTTGAGAGAATATTAATACACGTGCGTAACACTCATCGTAAAAACTTGTCACGTGCTACCGTGCCTACGAAGCGACGAGAACAAAGTGGATTTCGTCACGAGGAGGCCAGCGCTCGGGCCCTCGAAAACTGACGATGGATGAATGGATGGATTGATATGGCTGTACCCTTTAGATCGGGTGCTGGCTAACGCCACCAAGCAGTAATACATAGTGAACCAAAAACGAGATTTATTTTTTTTTCCCTTTAAATGGTGAGGTTGAGGACTCGTACTTTAAGGTGAAGGGTTCGATTTTATATTGTGCCTTGACTTTAGCCACCAATCAGGTAACCTCCTTCTAGTTATTTCTACACGCTTAAAGTCTATTTTGTCCTCCCTATCCCTGAACCCCAGTGCTTTGAAAAACTCTGCGCCATCATCCTGAAAGTTTTGGGTGGCGGCGCACCATTTAGAGAGCAATGTTGGAATCACCGGAGAGGCGACCGGAGCGGCGACCGGAGCGGCGACCGGAGTGGTGGCCGGAGTGGAAGCCGGAGTGGTGGCCGGAAAAGAGTAAACTGGCAACACTGGCGTACACGCTGGGGCCCGCCGGACAAGGCGGAAACATAAGAAGCTTGCCGAGCAAGCTCCTAAAAACACCCAGGATGTGGGGTTCCAACCTGGGTCCTCTGCGTGCCAGCCCAGTATTCTACCACTGAGGCATAGCGTTTTTTTTCTTTACTACCTATAGTTTACAATTCCCTGTCTCAAACGTACATATTCCACACACAAAATACGCAAAAAATACAAGCATAAGAAATGTGGTACTATTTAAAAAGGTGTACCTGCCACATATTTAAAACTGCTTCAATGAAAACAGGTCATCGTAGATAGACCCCATATATGCGGAACTGCCACTGAGCCGTGCCGGTTCTTGAAACCCCTGTGCATAGAAACCTTTCTTACCAGCGTCACGTCGGATAGGAACTGCGTTCACATACGCACTATAGCGTGGTAGAAGAGCAAGATAACAATCAGGCGTCACATAACATGAACTGCGTTACGAGCGGGCCGTTCAATGTTCCCAACCCATTACAAAGGGCTCAACCATAATTCTTAATCATTGCCATCAGCCACCGAATGAATTAATAGAGTAGTGGGTACCCTGCAAGCGTACTTGTCTTCGTAGCCTCAATATTTCAAGAATTGAATTAATTTAAAAAGCAAGGCACAATCCAATTTATGGCCTGCCCCATAGGTGGGTTGCGCCCAGTTGTTGAGGAACCAACTATTTGCACCGGCTTCTAAAATTGGAGCTCATCCACTTTTCTCAGCGACTTTCTGCGCGCACTTTCTACGCAGGCTTAGCGTTTTTTTTTTAAGCGCCCAAAAAAAAAAAAATCTGTCTCCATTCTATTTCCTGCGTTGTTTTCTTTGTACGCACATTGCTTTTGCCTTGTAAATTGTATTAGGCTACGTTCTGACAACCTGCGACCTTTCCAGTCAGCAGGGGAGCATCGCACACCATCGCTGCTGGCCGTACTGTCGCGTGGGCCCCGTTTCCGTACCTTGCTCTCCAGCGGCGACTGTTTTGCCTAATCTGACGCCGGAATCTGTAACACCGAGAAAGTCCCCTTAATAACGTCTATGCGGTAAGCTATCCTACGCAGCTCTGAAGGTACGGAAGCAACGGGAGGCTGTGGAAGTAAATAACAACAAAGAAATACGTCACGTTCGCAAGAGTTATTCGCTTATTTGCCCCCTTGCGTGCGTCCTCAACGACGCGAGCTGCTTTCTTGAATTTATTCGTGCGTCGCAAATCAAGTCTCGGCCCGACCGACGCGTAAGAACTGGCAGGAGACGCCGGGCGAGCGAAATAAACCTGGAGGCACGGAAGAAACAAACAAACTAAAATCCAAGTAACGGCAACACCAGCCGGAACAAGAATTTTTTTTTTTTTTTGAGGAAGGAACGTGCGCCCGCTGTATCGCGTGAACGAAGGAAAATTGGTGCGTCCGGAAAAGGATGATCATAATATACGCGCGTAGGTTTATTTGCATTGGGATATTTCGTGTTTGTTATTCCCGCATAGTGTACCGCATAAAAGGCAACCCACGCATTTATGCGGGCTCCGCATAACGCGACACGACACGTTTTGTGGTGTTTATGTTTTTTTTTCAAAAGCGAGAAATTCGCATACAAACCGAGACAAACGGATGAGAACCAGAAGAAGGCGCAACCAGCGATGCTAACAAGGTAAGCATGAACTAATATATATATATATATATATATATATATACAAAATCCACTACAGAACCTATTACATGCTGACGTGCTGTTTCTCGAAAAAAGGGTAAGGAGATAAAAATAGAAAGAATAAGTCTTAAAAAATAAAATAAAAAATAAACAGAATGATATGGGGATTTGCCGCTTTTAACTTGTGGCTCAACTTCATAGCGCTTTTTTTTTTTTTAAGAAACACACTGGCGCACGTCGCGGATGAAGGAGTTTTTCGGGCACGAAGGGTGGCGGGGAATCGCTGCGGCCTAGGTATGCAAATTAAGCCCCCTCCAGCTGCAGTTCGAGCAGGAAAGCAGGATTGCATGATGGGAATAGGGAAGAAGAGGTGCAGTGGCTACAGCGTGATTATACTCTTACGAGACGGAAGGCAAACGACGAAAAAGGGTTTTCCAGGTAACCCGAGAGGTACAGTGGTGCCAAGAAAATAAACAATCATAAAAGGAATACTTTTTTTCAGGCAACGTACAGATGAGAGGCCAAAGTCTCTGAAACAACATCGTAGAAAAGAAAGAGCGAGAAAAAGAAAACGCAAGCAAGCAAGAAAGAATGGTCTTTGAGATAACATGACAGTAAATAAATAAGTAAAAAAAGAAAGAAAGGAGGAACGCGACTGCCCGCCTGTCATGGGCTGGCGGCAGTGGCGTCGTGAGCAAATGACATACGAAATGACGACACATTTCGGGGATAAACTAATAAAATAAAATAAATAGCACCGAAAGAAAACAGAAGACCGTAGAGTCACAGCAGCGACGAACGAATCCTCTCAAATGGGCCGCGTTTCTTTGTTCTTGTACGACGTGGGAGGGGGGAAATAACGGAAAGGAAGATTCGCGATGCGCGAAACGCGAGGCGACGCCTGAAAAATTGTCGATAAGGAGTTGCGGTTTTCTTGCGGAGAATGGGGAGGTTTTCGAAGGTACAGCTTCTGTCGTGCGTTCGGTAAACGGCATCAAGGCGGTGAAGGAAAACGAATGCGATATATATATATATATATATATATATATATATATATATATATATATATATATATATATATATATATATATATATATATATATATCATTCGGGTGAGTGTATACAGTCATGCTAGATTGTTGTCATAATGCCACGATCATATCAATTTAAGTTGCAGCTTATACACTGCACGGTACATCCACGTAAGTCTATGCTACTTTATAAATGGCACCGACCACGGTATAGTCTAATTGTTATGGCGCTCAATTGCTGACCTGAAGGTCGCGGGATCGAATACCAATCACGGCGGCCGCCATTTCGACGTGTAAATAGATAGAGGCGCACATTGAAGGACACCGGGTGGCTCCAAATTTCCGGAGCCCTCCACTACACGCTGCCTCTCCGAATCATATCGTGGTTTTGGGGCGCAATGTCCGGACAATCACTACGAAATCATTCGTAAATTACAGTGAGAACAAAAACACTGTAATATCTGAAATAATATCTGGTGATATACGTCTCCAGACACCGATATGATTATGAGAGACGCCGCACGCTGCGGGAGATTAGACAATCTGGTATTCCTTAACGCGCGCCGAGAAGGCGCAGTAGTCGGGCCTCAGGCATTCGGCCTGCATCGAATGCGACCGCCACAGCCGGGATGGAACCCGCGACCTCCGGGTCAGTAGCCGTGCACCGTAAACCACTGTTTCATCGCGGCGGACAACGAAAACGCTGTACCCCTTCGCGCATAACTGACCTACAATTGAGACACCTTCTTCAAGACATGATCGACGGAACATCGCGGTTAGGAAGCACTTATTAGTGATCAACTGTTACTGCGATCCACAGTAGTGAAATATTGGGCATCACGTTCTGTTGCGCCCCGATTTTTCGCCTGCAATATAAAGCTTGATTTGACAAACGACCGGCGCGCGAATAGTGACAGGCGAGGTAGCGGCCGATATTATACCGCCGCTGTGAAAAAAAAAACACAAACACACACAAAGTCGAGAAAGGTATGTAAAACACCCAGAAATCACGGAGGGAATGCGTCGCCTCTAAAGACGGGGTAATATTTATTCGGACAAGGGGCGGTTTCAATAGCCGAAAAGGGAGGACGACGAATACTCGCCCCAAAACACGACGTCCGGGAGAGCGGACCTCAAGAAAGATGAAGCCCGGGGCGAGGTGAGAGAGAGAGAGAGAGGGTCAGGATTAATGCATCAACGCGCACGTGCTCAGAGAAAGGAAGGGCGAGAGGAGGATCAGAAATGGGGCAACGCAACAAGCACCGAGATATGGAAAAATCTAAGAACGACAAAGAAAGGGTAGAGGGGATGTGCGTCCAGAGACCGCAAACCCTAGTTGAATGTAGCCCGGAGGGCGAGATTAAAGGGTTAAGGGGGTCCGAAATAAGGGAACAACGCACACGCACTCACAGATAGTAACACAAACGAACTCGAGAGAAAAAAAAAAGAAGGGGAAGAGGGTGATCAGAAAGAGAAGACATGTAGCCCGGGGGGCGAGGTGAGAAGGCGAGGCGAAAAGGCAGAGAGGGGCTCCGAAATACGGCAACAACGCTCACGTACTCATACACAGAAAGGTCAAAGACCGGAAGAGGAGAGGGGTGAGATGGCAGTCTGGCAGGTATGCTACACGAAAGAGAGGCGGGAGATTATAGATGACGCGGAACAAGGCCGACGTTGGAGAGAAAGACGCGACGGTTTATTGCGAATGCAATAGAGGGGACAGGTTATATGCGGCATATCGCAGCGAATGACACACGGCGCTGAAGACAAATAGGCCGATGTGCACGCCGGACCGGAAGGTAGGAAAGGAGAATCCGGAATAAGGGAGCACAAAAAAGGAGAGTTTGGTGGAGACGTATATAGCGATAGACTGCGAGGTAGACGGCTGGGTTACCATTCTTGAATCCCTGATTACCTTCTATTACCTCGATGGTCAACGCCGTGCGAAAGTAAGCGGTACAACGCGGCCCTGTTCACGGGAATGATTGACCGTCTCTGATATTTCTAAAGTCGCAGTGCCTTTAAGAACAAGGTTACGAATGAAAATGAACAGAAATGCAAAGAAAGCACAAAAGCTAACGCACACACTACGCCATAAAAAGACGTACATAGTGCTTGTGATAATTTGTTATTTTGTTATTCTTTAATTATTCGTAAATTTACTCATTCAGAACTCTTATCGTGATGACGGTATAGCCGGCCTTAACGTAATTTACTTTGCCAAATATTTTTTCATATGTATATCAAAAAAGTAACGATTTACCAGGTCAAGCGCCGAATGCAGAAACACTTGCCTCGCAAGTACTTCACCCGAAGGCAAGAGGCTTTAGATTATAGGTGACGCGAAAAAACAAAGAAGAAGAAAAAGGAAAGCCCGGAACATTGCAGAGCGGTGCGGCTCATTTGAAATGCAAGAAAAGGTCGGGGGGGGGGCGGTTATGTGCGGCATAAAAGCAACGACCGACCCAGACGCGTAAGACAAATAGGCCGGTGTGCACCACAGCGTGAGAGAGGTGGAAACTGTAGAAGCCCCAAGAAGGAAATGAAGGTAAAGTCGAAGTTGGCGAGACGCGAAACGACCCGAATTAAGACAGGAATATGAAGCAGCGGGACGGCGAAGAGGAAGCACGCCCGGAAACAAATGATTAAAGCGCCCCCAGATTCGTCACGGGGTGGCGCCGTCAGTAGCGCGTTAAGCACGAGTACTGCCGCGCGAGATTTAAGTGTTTTTTTTCTTCCCTACTCTCCGGGCACAGACAGTTATTTTCTCCTCTACTGAAGGTACGCTTGTCCCTGTGCGGTTTTCCCGCATGCTTTTCTTCCCTTTAATTTTCGTTTCTTCTGTTTCTTCCCTCCCCCCGAAAGTGTGGGGAGGCATTGTGCCCCTTCAGGGGGCAGTTTTCAGCTTGCTCTCTCCCTCTTTCCTCTGTGTCCTCGTGTGTCTGTGTATGCAAATCAAATAATAATAATAATAATAATAATAATAATAATAATAATAATAATAATAATAATAATAATAATAATAATCGCGCACACCAGTCTACATCGAGGTGTGATCCAACTCGCCCAGCTGCAAGTTTTACCAAACGTACACCCAACATCAGAAGTTTACGGGACGTGGGTCCTGCCGGAAATGGGAATTTACGCTCTGTTTAGGAATGGCAGTTCAACATACAGGGTATAACTGTATTTCTGGCAATACGTATTACAGGCTGGAACATTTCATGGAAGAGTTCGTTTTCAGACGAAGCAGTAATAAAGGTTTTCCTAGAGCTTCCCGTCCCATGAGCTTTTGTCGCTTGTTTGCTCTCTCTCTCTCGCCACACAGCGCGCGCTGAGGCGGTGGCGCCCTCTCTACGCGCAAAGCAAATGGACCGTCACAACAGCAGACGACGATGCACGCCGACACGCCAATACCCTAGGGTGCTTCACTACTACTACTACTACTACTACTACTACTACTACTACTACCACTGCTATATATATATTGCAGTGGTAGTAGTAGTAGTAGTAGTATATATATATATATATATATATATATATATATATATATATAACGAGAGAGCAAATATGACAATCTAATAGGAGCTTCACTAACGTCGTTGGCCGTTTTTGTGGATAACTGCTGCCCTCTTCATAAAGAGCAGTGGGACTTAATATTTTTTTTGTGTGTGTGGAGCATACTCGTTTTTATGATGGACCGTAAATGGACGCCGCACCGTAGCGGAAGGTGAGAGATAGAAAAAAAAAACTTGAAGAGGCTGGCGACACGTGTCTGCATTGCACGTGGGAAATGAAGTGTGGCGGGCGCAAAGAACCGCAAAAAAAAGAGCGCGATTGAGCCGAAACGTTGCCCCCCCCCCCCTCCTTGAATCTGCAGCTGTGGCTGTATCATAGCACTGCGCGGGAACGACGGCGCACCCAAATTCGAGAGGCACACGCGTCGAACAGGACCGGTTATTCGGTAGACATAAACAAGCAAGCAAGCACAAGCAAAGAAATAAGCAAAAAAAAAAAGAAAACACACGAAGCAGCGGTACCGTAGGGCCCGCCACTTTAACTTAAAAAGGGTGTTCACATTTTTCCCCTGGTGTGTGTGCGCCCGTGTGTTTTATCAGAT
The DNA here is from genome assembly GCF_013339725.1 of Rhipicephalus microplus. Taxonomy (NCBI): domain Eukaryota; kingdom Metazoa; phylum Arthropoda; class Arachnida; order Ixodida; family Ixodidae; genus Rhipicephalus; species Rhipicephalus microplus. The sequence continues at coordinate 127,850,436 of NC_051167.1, read as the reverse complement.
AAAGAGAGAGAGAAGACTCGCGTGCAGGCAACAAGGTACCTCTCACAAGACGAGTCAAAAGAGGCAGTGCACCGAAAATGGAAGAAAAAAAAGCTCAGTTAAAAAACGAACAAACAAGAGAACGGAGAAGCCAGCGCACGAAATTTTTCTCCACGAGAAAAAGAATTTCGTGTATGGGACCGGAGTGAACCATCTGGAAGAAAGAGCCACGTGGGCGGAAGGCCTGTGGAAGCCAAGTTCTCATCATAGAGCGTACGGCCTGGCTGCGAAGATGCAAAATAAAGTATTCAAAAAAGAAGTAAGTGGTTGTATCCCTCCCCCGCTCGCACGCGCACACACACACACACACACACACACAAACACACACACACACACACACACACATACACACACACACACACACACACACAAAACAAGCAATGGATAATGCAGGAAGGAAACCAGCGAAAGAGGCCAGCGTATAAGCAAACTTTCGGGCACGATGGGGAAAAAGGAGGGAAGGGAAAAAGACTCGGGTAAAACGAGGGGAGGGGGGAATCCGTGGCGCGAGTTGTGGGGAGCTGGAGAGGAGAGAAAGCCGGCTGTGTTAGGGAAAGAGCGTGGCGAAGAGATATGGGGAAGGCGGGAAACTAGGAACGGTAGCAGCCGTCGCGCGACTACGGCGACGCAAAGGAAGCAAGCGAAGAAAGGAAGCAAGACCAGGCAGGCCGGAGCACAGAGCACCATTTGTCATCAATGCCGAGGCTGCCGGCAGCAGGGAGAAAAAAGGCGAATCACGTTGTTTTCCCCGGGGCCGGATTTATATGCGCCCGCCGTCGCTTCGCCAAGCAGAGACGACGGCTGCAGGAAAGCTCCTGCCTCTTTTCCCGCCGACTTGCGCCTTTCTTCCCCAGTTCTTCCCTCACCGCTCCGTTTTATTTTCTTCCTTTGGCGTGTTTGCGTTTCCTATTTTAGCGACCAGTTCACGCGCGAGGGGAACGCTCGGGATCACGCGTTTGGAAGATCCTTAAAACGCGGAAGACGAGTGTCTTACGTTCATCCCTTTTCATCCCGCTCTTCCCCAATATCTTCGCCAGTGAATTTTCCCTATTCTGGAAACGCGAAGGCTGAACAGATAGAGGGAGAAAAAACGCGAAGTGTAGGTGTCTGACTGACACGTAAAGAGAAGGCTCGTTCTCTATCTCGAATATCGGTGACGTGTACGTATTTAAACTCGTTATAATGCTAACCAAAAACGGCGTACCACATAATGCATCCACGGGAAGTAATTTGCGAGACTAATGTACGAAGGGCGCTTTATATCCTGGGCTGTCGAAAGAGTACTGACACGATTTTTATGGCACCCCGAAAGAGGCATTTTTCGTTTACACGGTGTGTCCCATCAACACTCCACAAACTTAAACAGCTCAAGCGCAAAAAATGGTAACAACGGACTAAAGCAACAACGGAGACAAGTGCTTACAACGGAGTTAGTTGTTACTTTTTGTTTTGCGCTTCAGCTGTTTAAGACACGCAATATCAACTAGCCCGCTCCCACAACTTACCCAACAAACGCCGGAGTCAAGTAACACGTATAAATTTTTTAATTCGATTTGATTTATTGTTTTCGTCGCGCAGCGTGTCTGCAAGCCCTCCTTCCGCAGTGGACATTGAACAGAGTTCGCTGCGTTTGGAAATTATGCGTACAGTGCATGCCTTCTAAATCACACAAATCGACGTCAGTGTCCCTGGACGACAATTCACTCTTCATCGTTGACGTGAACAACATGCGACTGACGGTACACTGTCGGCTGTTGCTAGTATGTCGAGAGTGGTAGTCTTCACGAGGAGTAATATATGTGTTGAAACGTCACATCGAAGTCGCCCCCTGAATACCCAATTTTACTTTTTATTACTGTAGGGGCACTGAAAATATATTCAATGAATTCCCAAGCACTACGTCACTCCTCTTAGGGTTCTCCACACTCACGTTGCTATTTACAGCAATAATGCGAAAAAATTTGATGTTCGCGTCGCAATTGTCTTTGAAAAGCGGAAATACAAGGAACATTCTCCGACGCGGCACGGCGGAAGTACACCCGCCTACTCTGACGGAAAGAGCAATGAATAACTACGCTGAAACGTGGAAAGGCTCCCCAACAACGTTTGGAAATACCCAGAAAGCGCGCTATTCTGTTGTGGTATTTCCCGTTACTTCGGCACAATTCGTGACGCCGGCCACTATAGTTCCCGCAGTGTCATGAGGTAACAAGCTCTCAATCGGCCCGTATACGAATGATGTCATGACGCCGGCCATTAGTCCCCGCAATATGTTGAGGTAACAAGCTCTCAGTTGGTCTACATACGAAAGATGTCAGGTGTAACGTGTCCCTCTTTTATCCGGCTTCTTCGTGCAGACGAACGCCAACTGTGTGTTGTGTTGAACGACTATCAAGCGCAATAAACTAATTTCACTTCATATTGTGCGTTTCTGTGTGCGTGCAGCCGAAATCACGATTTGACTGACGCTTAGTGCTAGCATAGCTCACGTTATTCATGAAGTACTAAGAGGCGAGGAGGAGGTAGCATTTGTGGGAAAGGGGCTGTGAGCGGCAAACGTATACCACTCTCTACTTTTTGAACTTGGAGCGATTCAGGGGCCTTCAAGAGCTTTGTGTTCACACATCGTCTGGCCCGAAGAGTTAGCTAAAGTTGACTATAGGGCACTCAGGCGCTGCGATCATTCAGCGACCATGGGAAAGATCAGTAGTACACAGATTTGCCTAGCATTCATGCTTGCCGGCGGCGAATCGCACTTGTGGCTTCGTTTATTGCTGTGTTTCGGTTTCGTTTCGAAGAAATTAACGAACACTTTTGAACTGCGTGACCGGATTTGAAATGGTAAGTCTAAAAGGTTGAGGTGGTGAAGCGCAATAGCTGAACATTTGCCGATTGCTGTTTCGTGACAAAATAGCCTCAGGTTCGAATCACGAATGTGAGAAGCGCGCTTGCAGGAGAGACCGTGCCCCGCGGAGGCACGCGATCGTCGAAACGCGAGAGGTGGCGGTCTTTAGAGAGTGGATGGATGGGTGCATGGATGTACCCGACTGTGCATTTTAGATCGGGCGGTGGCTTACGCCACCTAGCCGTAAAGTTAAGTACTATGACTATGTGTTTAAGGATTGAGTTTCACTTGCGCCTTGACTGTAGCCACCAATCAGTTAGCCTCCTCCTGGTTATTTCCACCCTTTTAAAGTCTATTTCGCCTTCGCTGTCCCAACACGAGCCCTTCGCGCCATCTGCTGATATGTTGATATGTTGGGTTTAACGTCCCAAAACCACCATATGATTATGAGAGACGCCGTAGTGGAGGGCTCCGGAAATTTCGACCACCTGGGGTTCTTTACCGTGCACCCAAATCTGAGCACACGGGCCTACAACATTTCCGCCTCCATCGGAAATGCAGCTGCCGCAGCCGGGATTCGAACCCGCGACCTGCGGGTCAGCAGCCGAGTACCTTGACCACCGCGGCGGGGCGCGCGCGCCATCTGCCTACTGATGACGAAAACGCGCCTGAAATTGCGGAGCTGTGAGTACCACCAAGCGGTATGTGGCGCATATAAATACCTTTCCGATAGCAATGTTTACAACGTACGCTCCGTGGTTTAGCGGCGTCGCACCGCGGGCTGCGGAGCGAGAGGTCGTAGGTTTGGCGCCCGGCAAAAGAACTTTTTCTCCCCGTCTTTCTTTTCCCCTCTGCAATCTGTTACTATATATTTCACAACGTTATACAGATGACGAACACACGTCAGCGAAGTCATGGCGAAACCCGACATCATTGAAAACACTTTCGTGTTAAAATATACAACATGAAAGAGAAAAAAAGAGAAAGCAAGGAGAAAACAAAGAGAAAACCAAATTAAAACAAAGGCTACCGAGCAGCGTACTATTTTCAGGATTGGCTTCCCTAGCGTGAAACTGCCTCGATTTTTCGTTTAGTATCTACCTGGTTTAGTTATCAGTTGCAGGCGTGTAATGGATACACCGACACTTTTACCCCTCGCAACATCTTCCTCTCTTTACTTTCTTTGTCATCATGTACAATTCGCTCAATGCAAAATATGGTACCAAAGCGGATACGCGCCAAGCTTACTTCTTTTCCAACTGCTCCAGCCCCGTAGGAAAAAAAAAATGGTTGCCACGGAATCCTCAGCGCGATTCAGTGCACACGTCCCGCGTGTGTCTAAAACACCATTGCCTTCCTAGTCAAGTGCTCCTCCACGTCCCGCAACAACGCCGAGCTCCGTCGTTTTGTCGTCGTGGAGGGAGGGGGGGAGATAAATAGAGAGGAAAGGCAGGGAGGTTAACCAAGCTTGGCTCGGTTGGCTACCCTACACTTGGGGTGGGGGAAAAGGAGAATAATAGAACGGAAAGAGACAGAAGAGAAGAGGAGTAAGAAAGAGAAGCATAAATAGTCAGCTCGAGACTACACAGCACGGCCTCGCACAGTTCTTTCACAAGCGGCGTTTACACAGCAGTAGACGAGGTGTAAGTGCATGCTGCATATCTATTAGAGTGTGTGAAGCCTTAAAGAGAAAGGAAAAAAAAAAGCGTTTTCTAGATTACAACCGCTTTTTTCTTATTTTAGGACACTACACATCTCTAAAAAAAAGTAGAAGGTCGCAAGCAACAGCACCGACAACAAAGAGAGAGAAAGAGAGAGAGAGAAAAAAAACACTTAGCGTACTGTTGCATACGCCTTAGAAGAAGTGACAAAGAAATAGAAAGAAACTGCGTAAGTTGCTTACGAATACACAGACAAAAATAACACGTGGCAAAGAAAGAACCAAAGAACGAAAAAAAAAAAAAACGAACGCGACCGGGACACCATCGCGGCAAGGAAGCGAGTTCCGGGCGGTGCACAAAGGCAGACACTGGGCGCGCCATAACCGGAAGGAAAAATCAATCCCAAATGACGCCTCTCCTCGAACAACAGCGCGGCAGTGGAGCGCCGATCCTGAACACCATCCCTCATGTTCCTCAAGTCCACGTATTTTGTCCTCTCTTTCTCTCTCTCCATGCGCTATTTTCCCGTCCTTCCGCTGTGAAGCAGCGCAGCGGTGTTGGCGATGACAGTAGCGGCGTCCAAGAACTCACTACCCTTAACGCCTGCTTTCAGTTTTTTTGTTTTCACTCGCGTTTTAGTTTTCTTTATAGTTTGCCGCGCAGCGTAATTTTCTTCCTGACCCGAAGGCGGACGGTCAATAATGTTTTTTTTTCCTTTTTCTTTTAATTCTTCTAATGGCACCCATCGCGCCTTCATTGATACCAACATCGTTTTTTTTTTTCTCGTATGTCTGAATAGTTTCGAGCAGGGATCGGCGCAGGCGGCTGCATCGCCTGCTGCGGATGTAGAGAGCCGGTGAACAGTCGACTTAGAGGGGGCGAATGCGCATGCGCACGGGCGTGTGCAGTGAAGGGTTGCTGCGGTCTAGTATGCTCAGAACCATCAGAGTTACGACAGCAGCAGCAGCAGTCATAGTAGCCGTAGCAGTAGTAGTAGTAAGTAAGTATAGTAGTAGTAGCAGCAGTATAATAATAATAATAATAATAATAATAATAATAATAATAATAATAATAATAATAATAATAATAATAATAATAATAGCAGTAGTAGTAGTAGTAGTAGTAGTAGTAGTAGTAGTAGTAGTAGTAGTAGTAGTAGTAGTAGTATAGCTGTAGAAATTATTATTTCAGTTCTTTTTACCCGTGAACTCCCAGAGCCTGGCGTCCTGTGTACAGGGGTCCGCCAAAAAGTTCGATCCACCAGACTTCGCCCACAAACCGTTGATCTCATTTTACTATAGCATTTTTATTTTCATACGGTCACGAGTAAAGAAGGGTGTTTATAAAGAGATGATGAGATGTGACATCGAAAAAACAAATACCAAGGAAAAAATATGAAAGAGTGAAAGAGAAAGGGGAGATGACCGTACCTCGAACGTTACATCGCACTCTGGCAACCAAGTATGTGAGGAAATTTCCGGTAAGTGGGCGCGAGTAAGAACCCAAAACAATCTACACTGGCGTGGAAAACAAAGAAAATTATCGGGAAACGGCTGTTCGCAATGATTGTGCTAAACTTCAGAGAAATACGTGCCCAACTTTCTAAGCGCCGCAAGGTGTAGCGAAGGTACTCGAGACACCTCCTTCCAAGCAATGTCAAGTCTTCGAAATCTCCGTTCTCCTCGAGGTCATTAACTCGAGCGATAAATAGCAAAGTAACTTACGCAACAACCATCACGTGCTCACGCGCCCTATCAACGATCACACTTTTCCTTTTCCTGCCCTCCTGATACGGCCCTTTTGTTCACGATGCACCCTCCTCTTCTCGCATTTTGCTTAAACGAAGTGGCGTGTCGGCACATGTATACACGCCGACAGAATTCCCTGATCTTAAAGAAGAATGTCATTGCCTTTTCTCCCTCCCTCTATCGCACGCACACACATGCACAAATAGGTAGAAAGGCAGCCGAGAGAGACAGACAGAATCAAGATAGAGAAGAAAGGAATATCCCATAAGTACCACAGCTGTATCTAAACACTGACGAATCTCAGGGATGTCACTTTTGACGCCCCGCAGAAGAAAGTCTGCGGCACGTGTCCCGAAGACCGAAGTTTACGGCAGTGGACAAACGTGGCGCGCCTGTCGACGTCTCGGTTACGGCACCGGCAGCCGCAATAAAGCTGTCAGGCCGCGCTTGTTTGCGAAGCCCACGCTCCCGGCGTAAGAAGGACACGAAGCTATACGCTCGCTCAGCCGCAAGACGAGACGGAAGGAAACGGCAAGAAGGGGCAACGGCGACAGCCCGGTTACGGGCCGTTTCCTTATAGGAGGTCACACCGGATCTCGCGAGGCGAGCATTAGCGTGGCGTACTCCGCCATTTGTGAAGAACACAGGAACGATGCACGGTCACGGTACATTAGTTTAACTGCAGATAATGCTCCAAATTACCGTGCTTCTGTCTTGAGACATTGCCCCAGAAACGTATTTGATGCAGTATGTAATTTTATTGAAGAATCTAAACGCATGCCAATTTAACGTCTGCTTTAATGTATCTGCCTCACCAAAGAAGGATTGGCCCCTCACCATTAACTCCCTCACCAGAGAAGGATTGGCCACCCTGGTGCAGTATCTGGCCACTACCTCCCACATGCATACGTCAAATAACTCACGGCCATCAGTTCCCAGGAGCAGCGAAACAACTGACCATGGCGGCGGTCAGATCTGCAACGCAGCAGAGGGTGCTAAGAATCTCTGGACGACAGGCCGCCTTTGGAACCTGAACTTGGCAACGTTTAACGCTAGAACCTTATCTAGTGAGGGAAGTCTAGCTGTACTATTCGAGGAGCTAGAGGGTGTTAAATGGGATATAAAAGGGCTCAGTGAGGTTAGGAGGACAGATGAGGCCTATACTGTGCTACAGAATGGGAACGTCCTTTGCTATCGGGGCTTGGCAGACAGAAGAGAACTGGGAGTGGGGTTCCTAATTCACAGAAACATAGCTGGCAACATAGAGGAATACTATAGCATTATAGAAAGGGTGGTAGGTATTGTAATTAAACTGAATAAAAGATACAAGATGAAGGTAGTACAGGCTTACGCGCCTACATCCAGCCATGATGACGCTTCAGTTGAAAGCTTTTATGAAGACGTGGAATCGGCAATGAGTAAGGTAAAAACACAGTATACTATAGTGATGGGGGACTATAATGCAAAGGTAGGGAAGAAGCAGGCTGGAGACCAGGCAGTTGGAGATTATGGCATCGGCACTAGAAACGCCAGAGGAGAGCTACTAGTAGAATTCGCAGAACGCAATAATTTGCGGATTTTGAATACTTTCTACCGAAAACGAGAAAACCGCAAGTGGACATGGAGAAGCCCTAATGGCGAAAATAAGAACGAAATAGACTTTATAATGACTGCACACCCAGGAATCATGCAGGATGTGGAAGTGGTTGGCAAGGTACAATGCAGTGACCATAGAATGGTACGGTCTCGAATTCGCCTAAACTTGAAGAAGGAACGACAGAAACTGATACGCAAGAAGCCAATCAATGAGCTATCACTGAGAGGGAAAGTACAGGAATTCAGAGTGTCGCTGCAGAACAGGTACTCGGCCCTTAGTGAGGAAACCAACCTTAGCGTAGATACAATGAATGATAATCTGAAGAGTATCATTACGGAGTGTGCAGTGGAAGTTGGAGGCAGGGTAGTTAGACAGGACACTGGCAAGCTTTCCCAGGAAACGAAGAACCTAATTAAGAAGCGTCAAAGCATGAAAGTGTCAAGTACAACAGACAAAATAGATCTGGCAGAGCTTTCAAAGCTGATTAATAGGCGTAAAGTATGCGATGTAAGAAGGTATAACATGGAGAGAATTGAACACGCTCTGAAAAACAGAGGAAGCGTCAAAGCAGTGAAGAGGAAACTTGGGATAGGCAAAAGTCGGATGTATGCACTAAGGGACAAAGAAGGCAAAATAACTACCAATATGGATAGGATAGTTAAAATAGCGGAGGAGTTTTACAGAGATCTGTACAGTAGCCGAGACAACCACGACCTTAATACTATAAGAACTAGCAGTAACCCAGATGACACCCCACCAGTAATGATAGAAGAAGTCAGAAAAGCTTTGGAGAGCATGCAAAGAGGCAAAGCTGCTGGTGAGGATCAGGTAACATCAGATCTGCTGAAAGATTTAGGACAGATTGTGTTATAAAAACTAGCCACCCTGTTTACGAGGTGTCTCCTGACGGGAAGGGTACCAGAGTCTTGGAAGAACGCTAACATCATCTTAATACATAAGAAAGGAGATGACAAGGACTTCAAGAATTACAGGCCGATCAGCTTGCTCTCTGTAGTATACAAGCTATTTACAAAGGTAATTGCTAACAGAGTAAAGAAAACATTAGAATTCAATCAACCAAAGGAACAAGCAGGATTTCGAACAGGCTACTCAACAATTGACCACATTTATACTATCAATCAGGTAATAGAGAAATGCTCAGAGTATAACCAACCACTATACATAGCCTTCATAGATTACGAGAAGGCGTTTGATTCAGTAGAAATATCAGCCGTCATGCAGACACTGCGGAATCAGGGCGTAGATGAAGTATATATAAACATTCTGGAAGAAATCTACAGGGGATCAACTGCTACCATAGTGCTTCATAAAGAAAGCAACAGAATACCAATCAAGAAGGGTGTAAGGCAGGGGGACACAATCTCCCCAATGCTATTTACCGCGTGCTTACAGGAGGTTTTCAGAAGCCTAGAATGGGAACAGTTAGGGAAAAGAGTTAATGGAGAATACCTTAGTAACCTGCGCTTCGCCGATGACATTGCATTGCTGAGTAACTCAGGGGACGAATTGCAACTCATGATTACGGAGTTAGACAAGGAGAGCAGAAAGGTGGGTCTTAAAATTAATCTGCAGAAAACGAAAGTAATGTACAACAACCTCGGAAAGGAGCAGCGCTTCGAGATAGGAAATAGTGCACTTGAAGTTGTAAAAGACTATGTCTACTTAGGGCAGGTAATAACCGCAGAGCTTAACCACGAGATTGAAGTAACTAGAAGAATAAGAATGGGGTGGAGTACATTCGGCAAGCACTCTCAAATTATGACAGGTAGATTGCCACTATCCCTCAAGAGGAAGGTATATAACAGCTGTATCTTGCCGGTACTTAGCTACGGAGCAGAAACCTGGAGACTTACAAAGAGGGTTCAGCTTAAATTGAGGACGACGCAGCGAGCAATGGAAAGAAAAATGATAGGTGTAACCTTAAGAGACAAGAAGAGAGCAGAGTGGATTAGGGGACAAACGGGGGTTAAGGATATCATAGTTGAATTAAAGAAGAAGAAATGGACGTGGGCCGGGCATGTAGCGCGTAGACAGGATAACCGCTGGTCATTAAGGGTAACTAACTGGATTCCCAGAGAAGGGAAGCGGGTTAGGGGGAGACAGAAGGTTAGGTGGGCAGACGAGATTAAGAAGTTTGCGGGTATAAATTGGCAGCAGCAAGCACAGGACCGGGTTAACTGGCGGAACATGGGAGAGGCCTTTATCCTGCAGTGGACGTAGTCAGGCTGATGATGATGATGATGTTAATGTATACTCGACTAATACCAGTGATACAATTGTTAATGTGAATTAATGCAGCTATATACATTCGATTTTGATCGGGTGAGGTGAACTCAATTGTCTGGTCATACAGTGGTTTATGCAACTCCGTGTCCTTCGCATAAAGCACACCCATTGGAGGCGATTGGCCAAGTAGAAGGTGAATTCTTCTGGTAATTACAGTATCATGTTATTCTTGGGGTCAACTAGTGAATACCTGTAATTAGTTGCTCATCTGGAATGCCAATTACTAGAACTCTTCCTGCCGCAAATCCGGGGTCGGCCCACCTTTAACCAAGAGAGTGTGTTATGCGATGAAATTATCATGTGACGTCGCATACTGACGAAATTTGACGTCCTTATGATCGAGAATGACGTAATCACATGATAATGTTTAACACGGAAGTGAGTTATGTCGGTGTCCACCAACACTTCAGTGACGTGTTTCTGTCTCGAATACGACACTGGTAAGAAAGCACACCGAGGAATGATAAAGGAAACCATAATGAGGGTTCGTACAGGTTTCCGAAACAAAAATTCAGGGATATTCAAGGACTTTCTAGGGCCTGTCGCAAGTTTTTCAAGGTGTCAAAGCAGCATGCAAACAAAGTTGAATTGCGCTTACATAAATGAGCATTACATTTAAGTAAATGGACATCACAATTAAATAAAAACATCTAGTATTCCTTATAGGTTCTTAAGAACACAACAGGCAATCAATGCATATAAGAGTGGTGGAGATTATAAAAAAAATATTTGAGATAGCATTCATTGCTACGTTACACCGAAAAACTGAATTTTTTTCTCAGTGCAGTTCTGCAAAACTGAACCATGTGCGCTCACGCCAAATTACTGTTTATGAACTGGGGAGGAGTTTGTCAGGTTGACAGTGATCTACCACATGAAGGAGGCTGCAATGTCACTATGGGAGTGCACTATTCAGGGAATTTAAAGATTTTCAACGACGAGGAAAAATTCCAGGACTTTCAAGGGCCTCGAAGAAACGTTTTTTTTTTCAAATTCAAGAGTTTTCAAGCATTTTAAGTAACTGTACGCACCCTGCAGAACAGTCTTCTAGTTCTTCGAGAAGAATAAGAAGAATAACTAGAATAATCGAACCCACGGCCTCTCGGTCTGCGACGATAGGTTCCCAGCACTTTACACGCTGGGCTAAAATTGCACGTACACGAGGCTGCAGAAGCGCGCCGTATATCTCCGTCCAAAGGCCTGACCACACGCATCCCTTGCAGCGCAAGAGTTTTTTTTGTTTTTTTTTTGCGACGCCGCGTTCTCTCTCGATGAAGAGAGAGGGCGCGTGGCTACGTGACGCTAAGTGCCCCCCTCTACCTCTTTAGGGAGAGTAGCAGCGCCGCACCGTGGAAGCGACGCGCTGCAACTGGAACATGTGGTGAGGCCTTAAGCATTCCCTCTCGGACACTTACCTTGACTGCCGACGCTAAGTCAACGTAGGTGGGGCAGGGCAGTGTCGCCATCTACAGGGTTTGAAATAGTGCTGCGGGATGACACGAACGAGCACCGATAGGGAACGATTAGGTGACGATGCTTATGTGTGGCCCGCTTCATGCGCGAGAAAGCGCACATCTGGGCACCCGAGGTGCAGTTAGGGCATGTGTATGCGAACGGGAAACGCTGGCGGCGCTAGAAGGCGCCCTATCGACGCAGTTACCTGTTTTGACTTTCGCTCCGTCTTGACGTGTGACGGTTCGTTGTTAGATCACTCTAATTTTCCCAAGCACCGACAGTGTTACTCCACCACCTGCTACTTCACGTGCGATAACACCGACTAATAAAACTGCAGTAATAAGCGCCACAGAAAAGTAACGAAGCAGACGGACAAATGTGCCTTGAAAGAGAAAAACGGGCGCCATTCACGGTGAAAGCTACGAACGCCCCCCCCCCCCCCCCCCCCTCCTTGTCGCTGATGCGCAGTGTATGCACGAGCACAGGCGCAGGTTACTCTCAATGGGGAGTCTCTCTCCTTAACTGACAACGCTCTGAAGGAGTGAACACTTATTTCTTCATTCATTCTGTTTTTCTACAGAAATACTGCAGGCCAAAGGGCCCATGCAGGAGTGAAGATAAAAAAAAAAGTAACCGTCTCGCCGCAAATGCGAAGCAATGAATGCGACAGCAACAACTTGGAATGCCACACTGAAAACAGAGAGCAGATCGAAACGTGCAGCACGCTGTTGACGCGCAAATGACCCATGAGAACAACAAACACAGGACGAGAGCAAACTAACAACGCTTACCGCTCAACCCATAACGCGCTGTTACACAAAATAAAAACAACGAACGAAACGTAACCAGAGGTACAGATGAGTGCAAACTAACAAGTGTCCCAGTTGTTATAGCTCATTGTGTATGAAAAGCATACTTCTTTCGCGAACGAGGCTTTTGCAGAGACCAAAGTGACCTTTGTGGGCCCGGAAACTAACGCAATCGTTCCAGTAAGAGTCGAAGCCACACAATTCTGCCAACCAAAAGATAAGTGCACGCGCAAAGCATCATGTTCTTCGAGCTCATGACCCCTTTCTCACCTTTTTACGAAAGAGATTATTATTATTATTATTATTATTATTATTATTATTATTATATTATTATTATTATTATTATTATTATTATTATTATTATTATTCCAAAACTTGATCAATCCTCGCTGGCATAAGCTGTGTGCTTTTTCTACACACAATAGTGCCGAAGGTGAAGTACCCTTTACAGGTGTCGTGTTTAGCCTGCTCGGGAACGATAGCAACGTTAACCGCTCAACAGTGGAACTCTGTCGATGGCTTCATAACCGAACAGCTTGCTTCTTTCTGCCGCACTGATCTTATTGCGATAGCAATTATATGGACACTTTCGGCTGGATTTTGTCGCCAACGCCGCTCTCTCTCATTGATTGATATGTGGGGTTTAACGTCCCAAAACCACTATATGATTATGAGTGACGCCGTAGTGGAGGGCTGCGGAAATTTCGACCACCTGGGGTTCTTTAACGTGCACCCAAATCTGAGCACACGGGCCTATAACATTTCCGCCTCCATCGGAAATGCAGCCGCCGCAGCCGGGATTCAATCCCGCGACCTGCTGGTCAGCAGCCGAGTACGTTGGCCACTAGACCACCACGGCGGGGCATGCGCCGCTGTCACTCACTTTATATATATGTATATATATATATATATATATATATATATGTATATATATATATATATATATATATATATATATATATATATATATATATATATATATATATATGAAAACATATTGAAGAAAAATAATCTAGAAAAAGACTCAGGTGCGCGGAATCGAATGTCGGATCTCTGAATTGCCAGTGCCAGACGTTAGCCATTGAGCCACGATGGAGCAGCGCTTTCAACGTTCAAACCGAAAGCTATTTATACCTACCACTTACCGCTGGTGACGGGCATTGCGGAGGTAACCATCGTGTTTTCAGCGTTACCAGCAAGATTGCGCAATGAGCGCGCACGCGCTTTCATCTCCCACGCGTACTTTGCCCTGCGGAAAGGAGGGAGGGGGTGGACGTTCACTCGCACTCCCTTATCTCGCAGTGGGGAGGATAGTACATCTTGGCTGTGTTTGGGCTTTCACCGGAACGATTCTGTTGAAGTTACCGGGCGCACAAAGGTCACTGAAATCGTTGCACAGCCTCCGTTTGCGAAAAGGGCACGCTTTTTAGAAACAGCGAAGTAACAACTGGGAAGCTTATTCGCGTTTATCTGTACCTGTGAGTACGTTTCGTGCGTCATTTGTGAGTGAGAAACGCGGGGCACGTTTCGATATGCTCGCCATTCTGCGCGTGACCTTCCGAATTGTTGGTATCGCCTTTGCGGCAAAGCTGTGACATTTTTTAGTATTTATATATATATAGATACGCATCCATATACGGTGACTAACGGCGGTGGCGGTCAGAAACCAGCTGTGAATGTCCATATAATTGCTATCGCAATAAAATAATTGAAACATTGCACTAGAAAGAAAGACAACAAGTAATAATACGAACAAAATACAAAAGCATTGCAAGTGGCGAAAAGTCAATACATAGAAATGAATGTCAACACAGTAACAGTCAAAAAAATTATGAAGCGAATGAAATAACACCCAGTCTTATTAGCACTGGGAAAAAATACTATTTACAAAGTAACCTAGGAGGAGGCACTCGACTATGCTAAGGGCAATGGTCAGAAGACACGTAATTCCAATCAGCAATAATTTGCAATTATGTCTCTGCTGTCGCCATCTTTGAGCAGGATTCACCGCGTGCTGTGTCCTGGTACAGGTTAACAACTTCAGCCTCAGCAAGTGTTAAACCATGACCATCGGCCTCAGATCACCTAGATGTAGATGTGCTACTAGGCGTCGACGTGCGTGTATCCACGCCAAACGGTGCTATACCTGCCAAACAGCAATATGCTTGGTACAAGATATTGTATACTGATGCAAAATAAACAATCTGCTTTAATGAAGAGGCGTTCCCCTTTCTTGTTATACCAATTTCTATGAAGGAGGAATCAGCGATGTTTTTTTTTAAATTTTTGCATTAGTCGGGTTTACGCAAACGCGAACGGTCACTTATCGTGTTTTATGTGGTATCTAAGATTTTCTTCGTAAACGGGCCGTGGCAGAGTCACTCAAACTTGCGCGATTTTCAGCAAAACGTTATGTATTGGGTTTGTTATGCCTATAAGGATATGAAAAGGGAGTCACAAAACGATATTTCACTGCCAAGCAAGCCCTATAGAAGTCGACGGCTGAAAAACCCAGCCGCCATCGGAGACCTTCATTTTGCCAGGGCGTAGGCTACGTCGTCTTCTATCGACATTTTCATGGCTGCAAACCGTTAAACTTGTGTGCCACGCTGAAGAAAGTTAAAATATCTCGACTTCGCGCGCATCTGATCCGGGAACCACATTATTCGCCGGAATGTAGACGCTCGCACAGCTAGTCGCTTGTTACGTCATGGCTCGCGGGAGCGCCAGTGTTGCCCGACTCTCGGACAACTCACGCGTTTCGCATGCGAAAGCGCTCAATTATGAAGTCAGTGGTCGACAAAATCTGTTGAAAATTTGCCAAAATATTTGTGAATGCAAGAAAACCATCCCACAAAACGCTGGTCACGACTGAATATTGGGCAGCCCCGGTCCCTTTAATAATAGATAAGTTCGGTTGGTTCTGTCAGTGTTTAATAGGAGAGATACTAGTTTTCGGTAATGTTCATGGCAACGTGACATCGTCACTGACGATGCTTCGGCTGCCGACCCCGCTTGATAGCTTAGCACCTAGGCTGCCGGGTAGCCATGCTCAAGGGCACGGGTTCGACTCCTGGCAGGGGCGACCACGTGTCATTGGGACGAAAGGGAAAGTACACGCATGTACTTTGATTCAGGCGCCAGTAAATAACCTTAAATGTCCAAACTGATACGCAGTGTTCCCTGCGGAGTGCCTCATAATCACATAGGGAAGTTGAATAGGTTTGAAAGTTGCTTATTGACTAACCATCATACCGCATAGGTGAAGTAGCGAAATTTCAAAGAAGACAAACGGGACAAAGTAGTGTTGTGTCTTTCCTGTCCTCTGTGACTTCGCCAAAAGTGTACTAGCCCACCTATACGAAATGATCTTTCAGGGGCGTTGGCAGAAAGTGTTTTCGGAGGAGCCGGGCCAGCAGATGCGGTGGAGCGTCATTTTGGGCTCATTATGTTAGGACAATAAATAAATAAATAAATCATCAGGGAAGGGGAGGGGGCCATAGATTCGGTGTGCCGTCCCTAGCTACGCCACTGTGATAGCCATCTATAGCTGTCTTGGCACTTAAATTGAGTGCAATGACTATAAGCCGTGCTGCCAAATTAGAACGAACCTTGAGGCCTTTCCCCCTTGAAAGTGGTTCCTGAGAAATCAGGAGCAATGAACCGCTTGTCAGAAGCACAACGTTTCAGCATATCGCCAGCGGAATCTCCAGCGGAATAAAAGGTTTGGAACAAAAACTTGAAATGAATTTGCATATTTGTTTCTTCTGGCGTCATATTGAAGAACACTTCGCCGTTATTATTTCCCAAGTGTCCGCCGAACTAAAAACCAGAAACACAAGTAGAGATCTAGATCGGCCACCAGCCCACTTATCCCAAACGACTATAGTATACTATGCCGCGTAAACTCGCTTTATGAACAAAAACAAAAAAAAATAGAAAGAAAATACAAACAGAAAATGAGTTTTACGTCAGATATCTCACAGAGGAAACAATAACCAAGCCTGTCATAAGCGACTGTCCGGTACTACGTGGAACAGAGACACGACAAACGCTGCTGTAAGAAAATATCAATGAGGAAGTGTGAGAAATTGGACCAATCGGGCCCGGACTTTTAAACACTCCAGCGGCCTCTCCGCTATCGACTGGGGACAATACGCCGACTGCCGCAACCAGGTGGCGCGTCGAGCGTTTTCACGGTGAATGGATCAGAAAAGGCCGGCCGACACCTGAACGTGACCTGGAAGCAAGATGGCCGACGAAACAGGGCACACCGTGAACAACGAACGAAAACGAAACGAGAAGATGAGTATGATAGAGAGAATGGGTCAGAGGGCATATTTAGGAGTAGGCCTTTGACGTGGAAGGCAGCAAAAACGAAAGCGTAAATAACGTTGCTAGGGAAACGCAGAGGACCTCCCGCAAGAGGTCGTTGTTAACCAATCAACGCACGGAGACAAACTTCCTCGGCGCGCACCCTTTTCCGCATTCGTTTTTCTTTTTCGTTCATTTGTACCTCTTGAACTAAAACGACGGCGACGTCTTCACGCGGTGAGCACAAGCGGCCAACGACACACACACGCAAAACACACACACACACACACACACACACACAAACACACACACACACACACACACAAACACACACACGCACGCACACACACACACGCACACACACACAGACACACACGCACACGCACGCACGCACACACACGCACACACACAGATACACACGCACGCACACACACACACACGCACGCACGCACACACACACACGCGCAGACACGTACGCGCACACACACAGACACACACACGCACACACACGCGCGCGCACGCACACACACACGCACGCACGCACGCACACACACACGCACACACGTACACACACACACACACAGACACACACACACACGCACGCACACACACAGGCACACACACACGCACGCACACACACACGCATGCACGCACACACACGCACGCACACACACGCACACACACGCACGCACACGCACACACACACACACACACACACAGAGAGAGAGAGAGAGAGAGAGAGAGAGGCACACACTACAGAACGCCCTTTTCTTCTCCTGGCTATCTTTTCGGTTTTCCGTTAGTAACGATAGTTTATTCGGTTCATCTGCTTTACTAAAGACGAAGAGGCTCGGTTGAGTAGAACGTAACAAAAAGTAACAAGATCCGAAGAAGAAGAAGTAAAAAAATGCTACGTTTTTTCCGGTGTTTTCTCACAATTGTGAAGAACCTTGTGTATTTAGGATAGAAAATTGGGGAAGTTGCTTAGGATTCAACATTTAAAAAAACCGCACGAGAAAACACAATGCCCAAGTAATACCAAACGGGTCAGGGCTTGTCACGCTTGGTCTTTTCTTTCGTCTTAGTGTGGCTGGAGCTGTTTTTTTTTAGAAATGAATCTAGCGTGTGAGCTCGGGGACAATGTGCAGAAGGGCCCGCTACAGCAGGCTTGCAGGCTTAGAACAGCGGTTTCGTTGGGTCTTTCGAGGAACTTTTGAGGCGCGTTCGATGTTCTTCCGATGCGTCGCTTCCCTCGACTACCCGTTCGAACGGACATGGAGACGTGAGGTGCATCGGTATCGCGAATCGCCCGCGGGGTGGCGCTGACGGCGGAATTCGCTCTGCGTCACTAAATTTCTGTGCGCAGCCTGCCCTTCCTATTAGTTTTTAACTGAGCGTCTGCCTTTCAAAATATATTTTTAAAATTGTAGTGAGGCTACTAAACTACCAGTAGCAGTAGTAGTAGTAGCTCCGCAGGTCCGATAACCAGAAACAGGAAGGGTCAACTAAGATTGTTATAGTGATGATCATGATGCCGCACGTGAGCTCGCCAGCCAATTACATATACTCCCGCTCTTACATCTTCCCTATATGGCGGTTTCAACAAACTGGAACCAACCAAATTTTTTTTGCGAATTTAGCCTAAGAGAAATAACATTGTCGCTTATTGATAGGCCTGCGCTTTGACATATCCATCTACACGTGGGCATGCCCGTCCATCAATCCACCTTTTGTATCCAATTATGAAATGCTCATTCGAGCGCAGAAAGTACTCAAAACGAGCAAGCAAGCAAGCAAGCAAGCAAGCAAAAAGAATCAATTAAACAAACACATAAACGGAACGATACCTAAAAAGTTTTTCGAAGCTTCAGTATATGGTATTTCGGGATAGCTTCGCCATGGACTCTCGCAAGATTCGAGCTTCTCTGCGCGCAAAGTATTTTGTTTTTCAGAACAGTCCGACAAATCTTTCTTCACGTCAGACGGTGTCGGGATCTGTTGCAGACAAAACGACCATAAAAATACCAAAATAGACAGTAACGTCCAGTCCTTCCTCGCATCCCCCTCCCCAATAACACACAAAAGACAAGCTACGTTACGGTCAAGTTAGCATCTCACATTAAAGATAAAATAAAAAACGAGACGCGCAATCGAGAACGAAAACGAGAGACGCAGTCCTAAGGCAGGAAACAGTGAACAAACAAAAACGCAGCGATAACACTGGACTGGAGACAAAGGACTAATTAACGAGACGAGCTTGCGAATGCAACCGTAAACCAAAAACACAATATACGCCAGGACT
This sequence comes from Rhipicephalus microplus, assembly GCF_013339725.1. Classification (NCBI taxonomy): domain Eukaryota; kingdom Metazoa; phylum Arthropoda; class Arachnida; order Ixodida; family Ixodidae; genus Rhipicephalus; species Rhipicephalus microplus. The sequence goes on along the minus strand of NC_051167.1, from coordinate 127,831,359 downwards.
CAAACGAACAGTGTATCCAACTCGATCAGAAGAAAAGGATGGCAAACAACAAAGGCGGCGAAGCGCCGTGGCGTAAAAGAGCGTCGCACCAGTGAGCGTCGAAATAAAAAACTACAAATCGTACGAAAGAGCAAGAGCTATAGATAAAGCCCGTCACGGCTTGACGCAAGGGCGCCTGCGCGTCCATGCTTCCCCAAAAACCTTTTTTAATCGTCGTTGCTAACTGCTAGCGCGGGCTTCTTCCTCTTCCCGAGCATCCCACCACTCCCCCCCTTTTCGTTCCCAGCATCCCGCCGTTTCCCACCGTAACCGGGATGATGCAAAGTACGAGCGAGGTGTCAGAGATAAGGCCATCGTCGAGAGCGTCGCGAAGAAAAAGAAGTTATGACAAAGCATTTTCCTCACGGCGTCACAATTCCCCTTATTTTCATCCCACGCTTACCACCGTTTTCCCTATCAGTCCCGACGCGACTAGATGGCGAGGGCGTGTGATTACGTAAGGGAAGAAAAAGCAAACAAAAAGGGAGTTAAGCGAGCGCGCCGACACACGTAGAGGCATGCAGCTTGAGAGGTGAGCGGTTAGTTAGAACGGAAAGGGGGGGGGGGGGGCAGAAGAAGAAACACGCCGCGAGGAAGACAGGGGAACGGGCGCGTTTTAATGAAGCACTCCATGGGACGCATATACACTGCCGTTTTAGATACGGTTTTCGGGCTCGTTTAAGGAAGCTCATTTTTCAAGTTTGAAATTAGCGAAAAGAACCCCACTGTTGTAGTAAAGTGAGGTATAGAAACCGTATCATAAGAGTATAATGGAAACGATCTATACCACGTACAAAAATACCAACGCTAACAAATTTCCACTGAAAACCCTCTAAGCCGTAACGGACTTTTCGGAAAAAGACCGCTTACTTAAAAGACTTTTAAGTGCCCGTGTGACAGGGGTATAACACTGATGAACACCTAATACGTCACACTAGCTATTTGCTGTAACGTAGCGTTGCTTTACGGCTGACTAACGGACACGGGCGTTGTGTAACTAGTCTAGCACAGCACAACTATTGGCTGATATTGGTCAGGGTTGCCAGCGTATGCGGGAGAAGCTAATGTTTTTGTGATTTAATACTCTGCCCCCACAATAGTTTTCCTAAGGGAAGTAGTTTGCCGCCATCTCTGGAATTTCGCGGAAAAGATTCCTCTCTCTTAATAAAGTAGCTGACTGGGCTAGTTGGTCGTGCAAACATAAAGGACAAACCCCATAAGCGCGAAAATAAGCATGCGACGGCGACTAGCGACGCCATCAGCGACGAAATATGGTGTTCGCGCGAGGTGTATAGCGTGCTCCTTTTCGAGCGATCGCTCGGTTTTTCAGAATCGGAAACCGTCGCTCATCGCCCGGGAGTGCTGGGCTCAAAGCGCCGGAACAGGATGCACCGTCAACAGCAAAAGTTTGCGGAAAAAAAAAAACTTCATTGCATTGCAAACCAGGCAAAAAAAAAAAAAAAACTGCATTGCTGCGCCGCCTATACTGCGCCTCCACCGCGTGGTGTCGAGGCTTCCGTACGCGGCCTCAGTGATTAGCAACGGCGCGTTCAGACAACGCGGCGCTGCTGGATCTAATCTCGGAAGCCGTGGCCAATAATCTCAACACCATGGTGCACGTCGCAATAGGCGGCACAGCAATGCATTTTTTTTCGCCGTTGCGCCACACGCTGCACATCCCACAGACTTTAGCTGTCGACGGTACACGACTGACGTATACTGCCGGTTCACTCCGTGTGCCGCCAAACCACGACCTCCTCTCCACCCGAGTCACGTGTGCACAACGAAGAAATAACGTAATGTTCATGCAGGAGAATATAAAAAAAGTGCTGCAAGGAAATAATAAACACCTTCCGGTTCATTATGAATAAAAAAAAAACACATTCTATTTTTACATTGCATATTTCCAAATACGCGGAATTTTCGGTACGAATAGACAGCCTCATGCCAGCGACAGTGGAGTTCGCTCGCCGAAGCCGTCGCGTGAGCGAGGTTAGCCTGCGCAAGCGACTGTCCGCGTGAATGCGATCTACGTCGCGTCGCTCGTCGCTGTCGCGTGCATTTTCGCCTTCATGGGGTTGGCTTTAGTTGCGTGCATTTTCGCCTTCATGGGGTTTGGCCTTAGTTGCGTGCATTTTCGCCTTCATGGGGTTTGGCCTTAGTTGCGTGCATTTTCGCCTTCATGGGGTTTGGCCTTAGTTGCGTGCATTTTCGCCTTCATGGGTTTGGCGTGCCTGCCCCATGCGATACGTAGACGGCGCGCACTATACCATCGCGAGGGCTTTTCGCTGAACGGGTTTTGTTTGACGCCGACAGTAGATAATCAGCGTAGGTAACCTGTATAGGTTACACACATTTCTAAGAACAATGAAACTGTCCAAATAGTTTTAAAAATCAGTCCAACATCGCAAATCGTGTAGCATCCCGTCATCCCCCTTTCGCCAGATGGTTGACATCCCAGAGAGCTCGCGAAATTAAAAAAAAAAAAATTCTCAACTGTGGGCCGTCCGGCAAGCCCAGGATGCCGCCCGGGTCCAAGGACTCGAGGCCGTCACCTAGGCCGGGGTGCTTGTAGCCCCACCCCGCTCAATGACGCCGGACATGTTCAATAAAGTTTTTACTCCCTCACTCAGCTGTCATTTGCAATAAAACTTAGGCGTCTAGCGCCATCCAATATTCCACCAATGGGTGCACAAATAGGCGTCGTTCCTAACCTCAAACCCCAAACAGGGAGCGGCCGCAAGCGTGCCTCTCCTCCCCTCTCTCCCCTTTCCATCGACCAAGCGACAAAGGCCCAGTGAAGTAATGCCAACCAGCTCTATAGCGCACGGCTTGTGGAAGACAACGACGGAGAAAGGAGCAAAGCAAAGACTGTAGAGGGTGAAATGGAAAGGCGGGAGAATAAAGGAGAAGAGGGGGAGGGGGTGTTCGAAGCGAGACGCTTTCTGTTCCAGCGCGTAAACGCGACCTCGCGCGAACAAAAGGGTGAGACGCGACCGCTCTTTCGACCAAGGGGAGGACAACACCACGCGCAAGGTTCAGCCTTGCCGGTCTCCCTGGCGGTCTCCCTAAGCTGCGGCGCGTCTAGAATGCCGGCCCTGCTTGCCGGAGCTGTACAGCGCTACCTAATTATGCGAAGGCACACAAACCCGGTGTGCGCCTAATACAGCCCGCCAGTGGCGGCGGGCTAAATGCGTACAGCGCGAGCGGATGCTGCTCAGCGATTAGGACGCTCCTTTTAAAGAGATAGTCTTTTCTGGGGACCTTAGACGAAAAACAAAAAACAAAAATGGGTCTATCTGTCTGTCTGTACATTTGTCTGTTTGTCCCCCCTTACCGATACCTCGAACGGCACCAAACAGCCAGCCCTACCGCAGCGCCCCCCCCCCCCCCAATTTGCTCAAGCTTCAACGTTCATACTTTTTGCAATTGTCAATTAAAAAAGCAATTATTGCGCATATCTGAGGCACCATAACAACACGATGCTTTGTATGTGTGACTTTAGTAGAGAAGGTACACACGAGTAATTCGAAGGACCGTAGTGTTTATCACGCACCGCTGACAGCGCAACGCGATGGTCAAAAAGGTAAGCGATTCCAACGCTTTGCTAAGACCACACGGTGGTGGCACCTGCCCGTCGCTTTGTGTTCTACACCTTATCACCTCTGAGACAAGCCAAGCGCGCATCTTTCTCCGCGGGCGCGCACGCCTTCCTTCGTTTTCGGACTGCCAGATGGCGCTCGTGTCTAACGTGCCTCGATGCGCTCGTTCGCCTCCGCTACACGCTCGAGGCACTAACGCAGCACCTCCAGAATACCATTCCCCAATTTCGTTGCGCAGAACATCAAATAAACGTTTTGTTCACTCTCTCCAGACGCAATTTACTATCGTCTTTCGACGTGTAACAGTGTAACATGCAGATTTGATTGATTGATTTGTGGCGTTTAACGTCCCAAAACCACCACATAATTATGAGAGACGCAACATGCAGATTTGGGGCATTTTTTTATCTTTCTTTAGATGGAAAGAAAAGAGGAAAACCAGAGCTTCGGAAAGCAGAGGCTCACTCCAGATTTACGCGACTGTCCGTTGAACCACGCACAGGTTATTTATCATTGCTGGGACCTTTACTTGCGTCCTCAAACCACGCCTTGACCACTACAGGCGCCATAGAGTAAAAAGTTTTGAAAATTTTGACCAGCTAAGTTTCGTGAATGCGCACCTCGATATAGTAGTAGGACGCGCGAATCTAGCGTATCGCCTCTACCGAAATGCGGCTGTTGCCGGCGAGATTCGAACGCGCGACCTTAGAATCCGAAGAAGAGCACCAGAACCACCAGACCACCACGGCGGTTAGCGGTCCAGTTTAGACGAACACCGTGAAATGTACGCTAAGCACTACAAAATACACCCGTCTGAATAAAATGGATAGCCCACAGACAGTCGTTTGACTTCTATAGACTAGAAACTTCTATAGCCTATAGACACTCTTGCCACGGCGTAATGCATGCGAGGCAAGTGACTTTTATTGTCACGTAAAATGAGGCGTGGGGATCTGTGGCGCGCGGATATGTTAACGCTGAACGCAACTATAAGACGCGGGCCCCGAACTGGCGCTGGCACGTCGGGCGAGGACACAGCCGTTGTCTCGAAACGCGTCTGCGGACACGAAAGCAAACAGGCAGCGGACCAAAATTGGAAGCGAGGCTTCTCGCGTATGGACATAGTTCAGCGCAGTGAACGGGAGCGACGGTAACCGTTAACGCACTCTGCACGTGACATCGGAAAGACTACCAAATAGAGCTTGATTACTACACACAGCCGAGTACGTGCTACGAGGATAACGCTCAACTGGCGGCCGTTGTTGGTTGTGGGTTCGAGACTAAGTACAGTGTTTAGGACGCGGTGTTTAGCACGCGGACTGCTTCAAGCAATAAAGAAGAAGTCAAATCTCATCGAAAACCCTTTCGTTACGGTATCCTCCTAAAGTGGTGTAACTTTCAACACTTCTGACAAGAATAAAATGTGCCTCTTAACTGGCTTCGCGGTCTAATCTCAGCTGTTTAATTGGACAACTAATTATCAGATCGCGAAAGAACAGTAAAAGCTACGCTTCTGACGATAAAACAAGAACTGCTATTAGTAAGCTTGCCATTGCGTACGCTTTGTGTACATGTAGTGTTCATAAGCCAAGAGGAGCGATAATTAACAGCGTTGCTCACCGTTATAGTTCTATAGGAACAACACAAGCATTTAAAAACGCAACGACAAAATTTTTGACAGGCTTCAAAGGTGTCACTATGTGGCATAATTGTATGAAGCGAAAACCCCCGCTCACAAGACTGTGACCCCTGTATAGAAGGAGGTGTCATGGTAAACGAAAAAAAAAAAAACAGCGCCCTTCGACTCTGGATTGCCAAGCGCGAATACCGAAACACGCTGCACTTAATAGGGGAAAGCACTCGTGGCGAGACCTCGTAAAGGCCCCGCTAATTAGCTTAATTAGCAGGACACGACGCGGCAGCGCGCATCGCGAGACACACAAACACGGGCACACGCACCCAGACACAGGCCACGCTTATAGCCTACGAGACGTTGCACCGACGCAGCAAACACGAACACGCAGAAACTTCATTTAGGGAGGGAACACTTTTCAGCCTCAGAAGACGCAAGTTAGTGCCACCGTACGATTTTCGCAAGAAGAACGGTTTCCAGAAATGAATTAACTGAGGAAAAAAAGAAGGCGAGAAGATTGCCTCGGGAACTCAGAAAGCGTGGCGAAGTTCACAGAATAACGCTAGCCTGTGCTGGACGGGGAAACTGTGACGAGGTTTTAGGGAAGAGAAGGGAGTTTAAAAAAATCGAGAGCATAGTGAACTGAGTAAAGTAGAAGGCTGAAAACGGGAAATTAAGGGAAGCTAGTACTCCTCAACTTCCCTTCTGCTTCATGGCGTATACTCCTCAACGTCGCCGTCTCGGTCGTTAAGAAGTGGTCCGTGGTTTAACGACCCCCAGCGCTCGGCGCGACACTAGGGCTCGTGGACGTTACGCGCGGCCCGCCTTCCCCAACATCCCCCAGGCCTCTCCCCACCGAAACATCCACGCATCCTTTACTTTTAGAAAATCCGGACACCCAGCAGACCAGCTAGCGATCCTCGTTCTCGTCGCAATCTGGCGCGGGGCCAGGATATGGCACTGCATTTCGCATGCATAGAGGAGTATAGGGAGTGTTGTGTTACATGTTAGCGGTACACGTTAGTACGCCAGCGGTATGGTCGTGGGGAACGCGAGGAATGCGCTAAGGGTGCCGGGTTAGTGAACGCCAACGCCGAGAGTGTGTGCTCGCTGGATGCTGGGGCGGGACTTTCGTCATGTCGCTGTAATATACGGGACGGAGTGCGGCGTTTGCCATACGACCCTCGCGGGAACGAGGACTTTGCTCGTTAGCGGACTACAGTTGCATACTAAGGTTACATAGAGTTTCAAATGGAGAGAGAGAAATAGATGTATAAAGAGAGAGAGTGAAATGTTTTGAAGCGAGAGCATGCTTCAGCCCACCCTGCCAAGAATCGTGAACAATAAGTGGTGGCGTCCAGGCCCATCGCAGTAATCCGCGTTCTGAGGCCACTGGTTAGTCCTATCGCTGGATTGTGTTCGCTAAAGGAGCGGGGGTGAATGGCGGGCTATTGTTGATGGAGTAACCGCTAAATGATCTTACAAACACTGCAGCAACAAATTATTGATTTGATTAATATATGGGGTTTAACGTCTCAAAACTACCATATGATTATGAGAGACACCATAGTGGAGGGCTCCGGAAATTTCCATGACCTGGGACTCTTAAAGCAACACATTCTTTCCATCGGACATTCGACTTTCAAAGTAGGTTAGTAGTGTTTGATAAATGCGGGCTGAATGTCAAGCTGCTTTTGGCTGAGTAATGGCTAAATGGTCTTAGAAACACTGTAGAATCACATTCTTTTCCTAGAACCTTCGACATTGCCACTAGTTTAACCTTCTTCGACTGACTTCGTAATATTATGGAGTCTCTGGCATTTCAATTTCTTTTAAAACTTTGAACAACATGAATAGAGAGGAGAAAGAAAAAGCAGACAAAATAATAAGGATGGCGTATAAAGCGGCTGTGCGACTATCCCAAAGCACTTCAACTGCGGAGCTATTGGAGCTCGGACTTCACAATACATTTGATGAGTTGGCTGAAGCGCAAGTAACCACCCAGATTAACCGCCTGCTACATACGCCAACCGGCAGAAAGCTTCTTCAGAGGATCGGCATCAGTGAACAAATACAGGCACATGTATTAGGAATTCTCATGCTTAGTAAGAGCCTGGTACCGAAGAACATGGACCCAGTTCTACATGCTGGAAGACGTAAAGCAAGAACCGCTTACATAAATAAAAACACAAAATATTTGAATACGGCGAGATTTAGAGACGCTGCACTATATAAGGCAAATGCAAAGACCATGGTGGCCGTGGTCTCAGACCAAAAAGGAAACGTTTCAAGTTGTGCCTCCATAGCCCAAGCCTCTATCGCAGAAGCGGAGGCGATAGCGATCACGCTGGCAATCAAGGAGGGCAGGGAGCGAAAAACCCCACTGAAAATAAGCACGGATTCAAAGGCTGCATGTAGGAATTACGAAAAAGGTAGAATATGTATGAAGGCCTTCCGAATTCTATAGCCAATGCTCATAAAGACTTTCCAATTGAATGCACCCAAACCATTATATGGGCGCCAGGGCACGAGGGAGTCACCGGGAACCAGTTTGCAGATGAGGCGGCTCGAGGCTTCACAAATCACCGAGCTTCCTTGCAGTGCGCACTGCAATAGAGGATCCAACGCCCCTAGACCCTAACTTTGGTACAATTCTTCAGTATTACAGGGACAATAGAAAAATGTATCCAGCACCGCATAAGAACCTCAGAGCAATGGAATCGGTGGCATTACGCAGAATCCAAACACATACACGAACTTACACAGGCTACATGTATTCTACCCCACAGCATACAGATATACATGCCCGTGGTGTGAGGCCACACTAACTCACATCACGTGGGAGTGTACACATCACAATGAAGAACACCACAACATGAAAAACACAGAGGAACAATGGGAGGCACTGCTGTCCAGCTCGGCCATTGCTGATCAGAGCTGGCTGGTCCAACGGGTATGGAAGATGGCTAGGGCCAGCGGAGCCCTGGAATAAAGGCCCGACCATTTGGAATGCTCCGCGTTATCCGCAAATAAAGTTTTACAAATAAATTCTTAACGCTCTCTCTCTGAAAGCACTGCTTTAATATTCCAGTCATATAACTTCACGACATCAGTTTTGCAGTGAGCTTCCTTTCCCGTTTCGTTCGCCTTTTCGTTTGATACGAACATTGAGAAAGCCACTTAGTCGCATGCTATAAGTTACCGCATAATTCCAAGACGGATCACGTGCGGCAAGATGCGAGACGTCTCAGTAACACCCCCCCCCCCCACACACACACACGAACTCCAAAAACTCAAGTGGGGGAAATACACTGCTGCTGCATATGGACCTGCTCATTCCTGAGAAGCTAATTTATTTATTACAGTTTCATGCTGCACTCACTAGGTTTTACCCATGTTATTTTTTTAACTAATTGGCTTTTTCAAAAAAAAATAAAAATTTCGGAAGTTTCCCCTTTTCATTTATGTTAGATTGGCTTGAGCCCGTTATACCTCCTGGTGGTACGGGCTACCCTCTTTTTACTTTTAGTTATTTTTACATATAGGGGGCGGAAAAAGCACACACACACACACACACACACACACACACACACACACACACCACACACGCACGCACGCACACACACACGCACACACACACACACACACATACGCGCGCGCGCGGCAACAAATATGTAAATAAGCAAGGCTAAACTGAATCCGAAGAACGAACGAATTAAATGGGCAAATCAAAGAATGAAAAAAAATAACCTCCTCCCCCATATAGTGTATAGTGTCAATTAGAATAAATCTAGAGAAGGCGTTTAAAACGAAAATCTACTCTACGACGCGAGGATCACGCGAGGAAGAACAAAAAAAGGGTAAAAAAAAGGAAGGTTTTACAGAAACTCGGCGAAGTCACCGCAAAGTCAGTCTCGAGGAGCACAAAATCGGCGTAAATCTTCCCCGTGAATCCCCGGCCATCCATCTTGCTTGGCTTGCCTCGGTGCCGGCTGGGCGGCCAAGCAGCGCACGCGGTTTCGCCCCAACCGTCAGTCCTCTTGAAAGGAACAAACCGACCCGACAAACAACGCGCGGCGGCAGAAGCTAGGCGATGGCGCGCATCAGCGTCGCTCTACCCGAGACGCCGTTCACGCGCTCGTCGACAGCTGGGAGAGCCTAACACCCCGCTGCGCCAGCGTAGTCTACGGTATACAGTATAACACTCTTTATATACAGTTATGAAAAAGGGAAGCAGAATGATGGAGTAGAAGTCACTCTAGATGAAGCAAGGCTAGGGGATTGTTTTGGCTATCTATCTATCTATCTATCTATCTATCTATCTATCTATCTATCTATCTATCTATCTATCTATCTATCTATCTATCTATCTATCTATCTATCTATCTATCTATCTGTCTGTCTGTCTGTCTGTCTGTCTGTCTGTCTGTCTGTCTGTCTGTCTGTCTGTCTGTCTGTCTGTCTGTCTGTCTGTCTGTCTGTCTGTCTGTCTGTCTGTCTATCTATCTATCTATCTATCTATCTATCTATCTATCTATCTATCTATCTATCTATCTATCTATCTGTCTGTCTGTCTGTCTGTCTGTCTGTCTGTCTGTCTGTCTGTCTGTCTGTCTGTCTGTCTGTCTATCTATCTATCTATCTATCTATCTATCTATCTATCTATCTATCTATCTATCTATCTATCTATCTATCTATCTATCTATCTATCTATCTATCTATCTATCTATCTATCTATCTATCTATCTGTCTGTCTGTCTGTCTGTCTGTCTGTCTGTCTGTCTGTCTGTCTGTCTGTCTGTCTGTCTGTCTATCTGTCTGTCTGTCTGTCTGTCTGTCTGTCTGTCTGTCTGTCTGTCTGTCAACTTATCACCAATAAGCGATGACGCCATGTGATGGCGCGCAAATATGGTTTGGTGATCTGTGGCTTCATAACATGATCCAACTTTTCCATCCCTAGAGTTGGCGCCAACTGCTATCGTGGCATTCTGGACCTTAGTAAGGATATTTCCCCGCGCTTTGCGAGTGATGGCGCACAGTGTTGCGTACAAGCTGTGGAACCGCCTGCTTCTACGTACATACCTGCTACTGCCTGTTCCACCTTTATCTATCGGCTTGTCGGAAGTAAAGAGCAGTACTCAGCTTAGAGGGCCGTATTTGACTCACTACTTCTCACCTCCCCAACCTTATCAAGGGCGGGAAATGGAAAAGTAAGGCTTCCGCCACTCCTATCAAGTGTGATTGATTGATATGTGGAGTTTAACGTCCCAAAACCACCATATAGTTCTGAAAGACGCCATAGTGGAGGGCTCCGGAAACTTTGACCACCTGAGGTTCTTTAACTGTGCGCCCAAATCTGAGCACACGGGCCTACAACATTTCCGCCTCCATCCCTATCAAGTGTGGGGGATACCTTAGGTGCCTTGCGGGAATACGAATGTGAGCGCAGGTACCAAAACGCGCGATCAGCGATCAATGTCGTTGTTGTCATGATCGTCGCCATGGTCAACCGCATATAGAAACACGTGCATAGGGACATGAAGACAAGATGATGCCCACAGATAAAAGCTGATAGAGAGTACTGATAAAAATAATATGCACAACAGAGGTATACCACGCGTGAAATGAAGAGAACGATCACGGAAGGAATCCATGAGTCAAGGTTTTCACAGTCAGAGTCGGCTTAGTAATCGCCAAGGGACGCGAAGGAGCTTGTTTTTTTACTCCCCCACTCAACTACCTTCCATCCACTTTCGTAAGCTTCACTCATCTTCCACCTCTACCCACACGCCATCGTTCAAGGCACTGATCTGTTTCTTTCCGGCAACGCGAGCGAGAGCTCCTAATACGAAATCAATGGCAGCGTCAAACGGGACAACAGCCGTGACTGCTCATCCTGACTCCCCATCTTCCCTTTTCTTACATCTCAAGTCCCTACCTTTTCTACAGTACTTCCTGTTTCACTGATAATTTTTTCTCTCCTCCCACCGCAAAGACCTCGCCCTAAAGGTGTTGTTTAAGTGTACAGTGATTGTTCACACCCCTATCCCGCTCGCTTTTCAAGTCAGTCCCTAGATCCTTTATAGTGCTCCCCATGTCCAGCAATGTTTCTGTTCCACCAACTCTCCTTGAATTACTCCCGTTTCACCCCAGTACTCTTCTCCCCCAAAAAGCTCTCGCCCTAGTGTGTTGTTCTTTAGCGGGGCACTTACTGCTCACAGCCACATACAGTTTGTTCATGAAATCCCCACTGTTCCCAATTTCCCACAGTTTATATTTTCTGCTTCCGCACCCCTTACTCAGACGTCACTGAGAGTTGCTTGTTAGAGATGGGCCGTGATTCTCTCTTCCTTTCCATTCAGTCTTAAATACCTCATATTTATTACCAGTAGGAAGGTCTTAAAATTAATTTGCAGAAAACGAAAGTAATGTACAACAACCTCGGAAGAGAACAGCGCTTCAAGATAGGTAATAGTGCGCTTGAAGCTCTAAAAGAGTACGTCTACTTAGGACAGGCAGTAACCGCGGAGCCGAACCACGAGACAGAAGAAACTAGAAGAATAAGAATGGGGTGGAGGACATTAGGCAATCATTTTGAAATCATGACTGGTAGATTACCACTATCCCCCAAGAAGAAAATATATAACAGCTGCATCTTGCCGGTACTTACCTACGGCGCGGAAAGGCTTACAAAGAAGGTTCGGCTTAAACTGAGGACGACGCAGCGAGCGATAGAAACGAAAATGATTGGGGTAACCTTAAGAGACAAGAAGAGAACGGAATTCGTCAGGGAAAAAACCGCGGTTAAGGATATCATATAGTTGAAACCACGAAGAAGACTTGGACAGGGCACCAGAGAAGGCAAACGCACGAAGGGGAGACAAAGTTAGGTTCGCGGTTATAAAGTAGCCGCAGCAAGCACAGGGCCGAGTTGACTGGTGGAACATGGGAGAGGCCTTTCACCCAGCAGTGGGCGTAGTCAGGCTGATGATGATAATTACCCTTCCAAGGCTTCCCTTTTTCCTTAAGTTACACGCCCACGTCCTCCCTCAGAATCCCCAAGTCCCGCAGTTCCTCTATTTCTATTCACCCCCCACATTACGCCGAAAGTTGCTTCTCTGGAAGTGACATATGACTCTTTGGACCTCTCCATTTTGTGCTTACCTCTTTATTCATTTTTGCCATACGTCCCTATTTTGAATAACGGCATGTCCTGGTTGAGGGAGCTCTGACCGTGTTCGAAAGATGATGAATTCAACAGCTTCAAAGCTCTCACAAAAGGAAGCAGGTTCCCAAACCACTTTGTTTTTTGTTATCACGTAGTGGCCCACGTATTGTAGCAATAATACTTGCTCTTTTACACAAACTTTTCAAGGCCTTCGGAGCACTCTGAAAACTTCACCCGAATGTACCAGAAGCTTCACAGCTTCCTTCATTCCCAAACGTCCCCATTTTCTACAATTTCCATCTTTCCACACCTCTCGCCCTCTACAAAGATCTCGCGCAGCATTGTTTCTTAGGCACGTGCGGTGTTTCCTTCTTCTTCGATACTGGATCTACGCTTCTACATTCCCTTCCTTAGTCTTCCCACTTTTTTTCACGGAGTTTCACATCTTCCCCACTTCCCCAAAGATCTCGCCCCAACTCCTGCCCTTTGAGAGGAGAGAGAACAGATCGCTCGGGTTCTCCCTTCGGACACCACCCACGTTCCCGAAATGCCAACCCGCTTTCTCAAAGCGTGGACTGCGGTGTGGGTCGAAAGCGATCGCCTAAACGAGAGATCGCGAAACCAAGACGAACGCGAAATAGCTCGGCGTGAGAATGCTGACGGGTCAGCGGAAGATATCGGTAGGATACCGAGCGTCGTCGGATATTCGTTGCGAAGCAGACGTAAGAGTAAGCGTTATCGCTTAGTCGGAGAAGGACTCGTGAAAGTTGGCGATAGAAAAAAAGAATAAAAAGAAAAACAACGACAGAAGAGGAAAAAGAAATAACGCTGACGATCGCAGCTTCGAAGAGTTGTCGGGTACGCACCCGCCCACCCGTTACCATCTTCCAAGCGGGAACGCACCAGGAAAACGAAATCGGAAAAACCGAACGAGTCCTAGGTCAGACCTTTAGGAATCAGTGAGGTCTACGTATTATTCAAATGAGACGCCCTGGGGTGTATAACGAGGATATATATTCGACGTGGACTCGACTAGTCGAATATCTTCCGGTTTGTCGACATACGCTTATTTCCCATGCGGCGACGACGTCGATAACGGTTCGCGTCTTGCAAGGGAAGAATGAATGAATGTCGATACGAGATTGCCGTATGAAGTTATCGGCGGGATAGAGCGCACTGCGTAAAGGCAAGACTGTCAATGTGACGCCGAGTACGAAAGGTCGATGTTTATCAAATCTTGCACGTGCTGAAATAAAGTCGGTGAGGCACAACGAGTCACGTAAAAAAAAATTACACAATCTCCCACTAAAAGAATCCGTGAGTAGCATGCCAAGCAGCGCATGGGTTCCGTTCATCACGGCCACCTTGCCCGATGTTAACGCGTCCTTGAAAGTGGAGCACACCATGAATTCCCAGTAGTTTCTGTTGCTGTTACTCTTCCCGAACTATTGCGCGAGAACGACCTACTGTTTCATTGCCCCGCCACGGGGGAGCAGGTGGGTTCATCGCGCGTCTGCAGAATTTCGTTCCGAGACGCCATCGCGTGATTGCTGAGAGAGAGTGTGAGGAGAGTGGCCACAGCCTCTTACAGAGCCACTTACGCAGGCCCGAACGCGCTAGCGCGTAAGTGCGTTCTAGTAGTGCTTGGGCAAGCTGTTGCGCATGCGCAGCAAGGGTGGTTGCTTACACCAGATTGAGCTTCACTGTAAGCTGCTTCACATCTAAAAAGAGACGAACGGGTCACGTTTACAAGCGCTTCCACTGGGTCTAGTTTATACGGCTTTCTGAAGTGCCACGATGCGCTGCGCAGACGATCAGAGATAAATGTCCTTGTCCGTTTTGTGTTCTTTTGTCGTTCGTCCATGTCATCTATGCACTCTAGACTTCAGTGGGTCGTTTGAAAGCCTCAGTAGCAAGAAACAAGATGTGTCTCACGTTAGTAAACTATCGTCTCGTGCACGATACTCAAAGCAACACTTCTGTGACTGGAAGGCGCCTGGTAAGCGAGAAAAAAAAACAAGCCCTTCCACCACATTGAAGATGGAAGCCAGCGAAGATGCCCTGGAAGCATCGGCTGCGGCTGCACGTTTCTAAGCAGCGCCTTCCTGTCGTTCTCGCGCCAATTCTGCACTTCTGTGCGCAGCGGTGCTCCCATCAATGCTCGCTGTTCTTCCTCCGAGCGAACGACAATCACTCACTCACTCACTCCTTACCCAGCAATTAGGCTACACACCATGCAGGTCGAGCATCTGGATTGTTCTGGTCGGAAGATGGGCGATTCAAAAGGACGTCCAGTTACAGGAAGATCATGAAGCATTGCAAAGTAAGCAGGAAAATTTATGCGCCAGCACACGCGTCCCTCAACAAAAAGGACAGCGGTGGTGTGGCGTCTAGTTCAAACCCTGTAGTCCTGTAATGATGAACCACTGCAAATCGGAACTTTATTCGGACAAGTGCAAATTTTGCAGTAACAGGGGGACTTGAGACATATTCTTTGGGAGTGCACGGAGGCCCTTCCATGAAGGGGCGAATTCCCAGACGGACGTGAGTGGAAGGCCGCGCTCCTCAGCTCTGACTCGGAAATACAAGCGCGCTTAATACCGTAGGCCGAACAAGCCACCGAGTCCTACAGTATAATCATAGCCGACGTCTAGGTTGAGTACCCAACCACTGCTCTTCTGAAAGAGAGATCTTTCTGGTAAATAATGAAATAGTCACAGGCTGTCTACCATTCTAGACATCATCGTAGACAGTCTGCGCTGAGAGCTTATAAGACAACATCGAGCTCACGTTGTCCGAGTAATAGAACGCGTCTGGATGACATCTACGCGACTCTACGCCACCTCGCACCGAGAAGAGAAAGCCTAAGATTAACAAACCTAATTGTTATATTTTCAGCTTATTCCGAGATCAAATCTGAGAAAAGAACTAAACGGTACTCACATTGAGCGTCTGGAGAAGCATCTGCTTATGTGCAGACGACCATTTCGGCGATATCCGGGCTATACGAGCAATTCGCCTGAGACGCCATCTGGCCTGAACAGCGAAGTAGCCTAAATCATTTTGTCTACGATGCCGTCTTCTCGAAGCTGTCTATTTCGTCGGCTACGTGAGAATTGAAATGTTACTTAAGATGGTCGCCGCCCAATTAGCTGTTTATTTAGACATTTACGGTGAGTATCGGAACATACCCACAGCGTTTTTTAGGCAGTCACTGTAGACGGCTCGAAGGCAATGTCCACGTTCTTCAAAGTCTATGTATTATTGATCCTGCACCGCCACCACCATGGAAAGCTTTCTGCACGTAGTGTCGCTTTATGCACTGCCTGAGAGATCGGAGGCACCTCAGCCGGTTGGTCATTGCCTGCGTGATCGGACTATACCTTGAATAAGCTGCGATGTCATGTAAAGACGTCAGCACCCGACGTCACAATGACGCCACATATTTTGGCGATTTGTGACGTCATCACGAGATGATGATGATGATTGTTTGAATCCCTTGTCCCAGACGTCACAAGACTACGATGCCGGGGACGCGGGGCGCCGACAGTCAAATTTCGCGTTTGAAGAGGCATTTAAGTCTTTCGCCTTAAAAAAGTTTGTTTATCATTCACCCCACCACAGTGGAATAGTGGCTAAGGCACTCGGAAGCTGACCCGCAAGTCACAGGATGGCATCCCGTCTACGGCGGCCGTATTTTCGATGAAGGCTAAAATGTTTGCAGCCCGTGCACTACGATTTAGGTGCACGCTAAAAAACTCCAAGGTTTTTCCGGAGCCCCTGACTACGGGGTCCCTCAGCAATCATGTGGCGGTTTTGGCACGTTAAAAGCTAACAATTATTGTTATTTGTTGATCATTCAATATATTAGACTCAGTAACCCTTGAAGACGAAAGCCCGCAGCCTACATGGTAAATACGTAGGCTGCGCAGTCGGTGACCAGCCTTCTAGCAAGGCATAGGGGACAGCAATGCGAGAGGCAAACCTTAAGCCACCTGGACGTCTTCAGTCGGTAACACTGTTCCTTCCCTATAGCTGACCCTTCCCGCCAGTCACGTGGTGCTGCACGGCCTCCGGCATCGACCCACGCTCGACTTATACCGACGATGCCGTGTGATGACGTCATGAGAAGAGAGTAAGTTACGCCCCGATTTCCCTATGATGACGTTATTGCGAGCTGTTACGCCATGAGTGACGTGATTCTCCTTAATGTTTTTTTTTTGTAGCAGTTCATTGACCTGCCGTATTTCATCCAAGGAGCCCCTGGATCAACGAGATACCTAATGGTTTCGCCCGAATAAATCATTAGGAATCAGTATAGGAATCATCGAGCCTTATTGATCTACATACGAACTCGGCACTGTTGAACGAACTCTGAGAAGTGCAGGCACGTGCCCAGCCTGCCTTTTTTTTTCCACGTTGTTCGCATTGTCCACGTTTTTCGCGATGGCTCTCGACTCTCTTCGGAGACATAACGGCAGCGAAAAAGCAAACAAACAAAACCATAAATTCATAGTCGCGTGAAGGCCGCGCAAAAGCGGACAACGTCCACAAGAACACAACTACCATCGCCTTTCACAACCTTCTTAAGCATCCTCGCTACAGGCCAATGTTTAATCTGCAAAGTGCATTCGTACTCGCCAAGTTCTCAAAAAGAGCGCCACCAAACAACAAAATCGCAAACAAGTCCTTTTCATTCGAGATATATGAGTGCACCGTACTACATACTCTGGCTTTTCCAATACATCTGTTTTTAGACTTATAAGTCCCTTTTTTTTTTGTCGTTGTTGTACGCGACTCGCACGGGCGCTCTTCTAGAAAGCTTTCGCGCTGCGATAATCATAAACACGACATCACGTAGGCGGACGCATATTCCAATGTGATCCGCTCGTATTGCGAAAGCGAGCGACAGCGAAGCGAGCGCCGGCACATAAATTAGTGTCGGTATATACGCGAGTCGAAATAAATGAAGTTTATGCGTATAACCACCGCCAGGCGACGCGACAAACGCCTTCCCGTAAATAAGCCTGTCGGCCGAACGACGGAACATTACTCTTCGGAAGGCAGGAGGACACTCGAGTCCTCCGGAGCTTGTGTTCTGTATGCACAATGGCATCTACTGAGGACTTTGGTGAAATTCGCTAAGAGGACGTCTCGTGCTGCACTCGTCTTGCGCAAGATGCAGTGACGGATCGGGAGGGGGGGGGGGGGGGGGCAATTGCCTTATCCTTAAGCACGTGAGCATCCCCAGTCTTCAGTACTAGTCGTCAACCTCTATCCCCGTTTCGGAGAAGTGAGTGCAACAAATTAACAGTAGTACAAAAAGCGGAGCTAACTGATCATGCATTGTAATGTAGCGCAAAAAACACAAAAAAGACAAACGCGTCGACACAGCAAGGTGACAACACTGGCGCTCTTTGTTGCGCTGTTTCACAATACAATAATTAGCAGTATTAATGCTGTGTACGGTTTTTAGAATGTTAGTACCCACCAAAAACAAGAGCCACGCCTCTCCCCCTCTTTAGTGTGATTTTGGCAACACCGCCTCCTCCTTTCCGCTAAAATAAGTCGCTGTATCCACACGTGGCAAAAAAAGCAGACTTCCACAAGCAACGTACACTTGAATCTACGGTTCACGGCTGATCGTAAGACAACAGCGACGTGCTTGCGTGTGTGCGAGTGAGTTAGCGAGATAGTTAGAGAAAGAAAGGAAGAAGCCGACAACCTCGACGGCGGCTGCCAACAAATACAAACGCGGCTCTGCCACTTTCCATATGGCAGGGAAAAAATACCTTCGAAGGTACAAATAGCATACGCACGAATAGTACCCAACATCATCATCAGCCAGACTACGCCGACTGCAGGACAAAGGCCTCTCTCACGATCCGCCAGTCAATCCGGTCTTTTGTGCTTTCTGCTGCCACACACTACTAATTGCAATCTTCTTAGTCCCATTTTCCCACCAATTACTGCGTCGCTTTCTCAGGCGTTTGCCTTATTTTGGAATACAGTCTGTGATCCCTAATTACCAGCGGTTATCCTGCCTATGCGCGACGGGCCCGGCCCGTGTCCATTTCTTCTTGATTTCAACTATGATATTCCCAACAGCCACTTGTTCCCTGACCCACTCTGCTCTATTCTGAGCTGAACATTCTTTGTAAGCCTCCAAGTTTCTGCCCCATAGGTTAAGTACCGATAAGATGCAGCTGCTATATATACCTTCTTATAGAGGAATAGTGGTAGACTACCATTCAGAATGTACAACACAGCTTATAAAACTGGTTGGGCATACTATAAGTAAATTAGCGCCACTTGGAAATCCTTCGAAACACTTACTTCTTCACACACGCTTCCGAATAAAAAATACAGCAGACACGGCAACTACACTAAACCAAGATACTCGTCCATTTTTCCCGCGTTAAAATCTCAAATAAATTATCTATTTCAAACATATACAATTAATGAAACTAGTAGCCTTTTTTCATTACCAAGGTTATGACGCCTTCCTAGTTGAATGTTATTTATAATATTCCAACCTGACGTATCACAGCCTTGTTTCTTAAGCGCCTCAAACAACTAACCAGCCATTATGCTTTCTTTTTTTTTAGTTTTCTATACATATTGTACCGCTGTTGCAGAGACTTCGGGCATTAAAGATATTGAAATAAATAAATAAATAAATAAAAATAAATAAACAAACAAACAAACAAACAAACAAAGAAACAAACAAACAGGTCGGCTTATTGGTGGCCTATCTTTTCGTAGAGAAATAGACCCTCCGAGAACCACGTCCTCCGGAAGTACCACCTCTGCTTCCGTCAGTTGCTTGCTGCTTCCCTTACAACACATAACGCAGCTCAGTCAAGCATATATTTAAGCGATGAGAAAAAAAAAAGATGGGATAGTCAAACGGGGTTTCGCATAACACCTTACACGTTGCAGGCAGCGTAAGCCTATACAATGCGCACGTGGAGCTGCCCAGCGGGAGGAGGAGGCACTAGCAGCCACCGTCCCTGTTGAGGAAAAACTTAACGCGCGATTTAGCCGCAGCAGCGGACTCGCACAGCATGCAAACGGCGCTGTTTTTTGGCGCCGGTTTTTGGAAGTTCCTAACGTGGAAAAAATGTGCAGAGAGGCGGAAAAAAAAAAAGAAGAAACCACTAGGCCTGCAGCACAGTCGCAGCGATAACGGGAAGAGTGGCCTTTCAGAACCTTTGCTTTTAAACACTCTTTGGGTGACTGCAACAAGCACACTTGCAGGGTACCCACTACGCCATTAATCATCATAAGCTTTGTGTAGCAGGGGGCATTCACCACGCCCTCCTTCGTCATTATTCGGAGAAGCGTGGTACCTGCTGCACACTTGCCAGGAAATGTTGTGCAATTTTTTTTGATGCTGTGGCTGACGACGACGAAGAATTATGCGCGAAAATTTTGTAATGGGGAGGAGGGTAACAACATTCGACGACTCACTCGTTACGCAATTCGCATTGTGCGACGCCTGGTTGTTCCATTGCTGTTCTAAACGCTTGATTTCTCGTACTAACACGATTCCTTTTCCAACATTAAGACTGCCCAAGGCCAGTTTGCAAGAAAGTTCCAAGCACCGGCGTGGTGCTGTGGTAGAATGCCTCGGCTGGACACGCAGCGGACCCGGGTTTGAAGCACATTGTGTCCTCGGCTTTCTTTATTTACTCAGTTTTCTTTTTTTTTTTTTTTGACCTGATAGTGGTTACGGGCGGAAGCGGCAGACAACTACGGAGGCACGTGACCTTTGTTGTGATCTCATAGAAGATTTCGCTGTAAAATGCCAGGAACAAATGAACACCGAGTAAAGGCTAATGAATGGTAAATGCGATATTGGCGATTTATTTATTTATTTATTGCAGCGGTACAGTTACGCTCGAAGTCTGCTACGTGTCGGCGATAGGAAAATAAATATCTTCATTATGAACCGGCGAGCGCTCAATGATAGGCCAAGCACTGTGTGCAGAACTGAGCAAGAGAAGCAGGAAGGGGCGGCTTTTAGTAGCCATGTATATTATAGTGTCACGGGTACAGAAAGGTACTTCAGGCAAGACCGCCGAAATTACAAAGAAGGAATGAAGGCGACGATGTTGTGGGGCTGTGTCTGGGCTGCCCTGTTGTCCTGCATCCTTGCGCGCTGTGTTCAGTGTTAGCACAACCCGCGTTAACTTACTAAATACTCTTCGCTGCAATAGCATAGTAAAAAGCGGGAAATGCCGAGGTGAGAGAGTAAGAGCCTACCAAAGCCAGCACTAGCCAGGAGCTCGCCAGCTCTGCGGCGACTTCTGGGGTTGCACCACTTAGAAAGCTGCGCTAACTTTGCTGATTTATTTATTTATTTGAATGCGACGCGTTTTCTGGTGAAACAAAGGTCCAATATCGGGGAAACGCCCGTGTGTAAATTCGGGAGGCTCCCCGATGCGCTGTGCTCGGAGGCAGCTGTGCAGCTGCTGTGCCAGTTGTCACGTGATCGCAGAGGGCACAGGCGAGCTTTGGGCTGGGCGGAATCTACGCGGCACGACGTCGCTACGAGCGCCTCAGTTTGTAGACAGCGCCTTAATTCCGCTGTTCACAAACATAGAGTAGGCGTGTACAGCGAGTGCCGGCAAACTTTTGATTCGGATCGAGGGCCAAGCTGCTTCGAGCCATCACAGCGGGGGGCCGCGCGGAGAGTTGGGAAGGGGCTTTGCAAGCAAATCGTAAAAGTATGGCATATTGACACTTATTCGCAAAATTAGATTAACAATCTCGATTACTTTCAGCACGCACGTCACAATGTTGCAATCAAGGTCATGTTACACGCGAAAATAACTTTTTACGTTGAAACTGCCATGTCGGCCTTCAGATAAGCCATGACAAGGATTGATATTGATTGATATGTGGGGTTTAACGTCCCAAAACCACCATATGATTATGAGAGACGCCGCAGCGGAGGGCTACGGAAATTTCGACCACCTGTGGTTGTTTAACGTGCGACAAGGGAAAGGAGCTGGGGAGCTTTAGCAGAGCCGTGGCTGCATAACACTGCCACGGAGACCGCAGGTTGCCAAGCCCTGGCGTAAAGGATCGCGTGAGACGTGGTTAGTCTGCACTGCAGGTATCACGATTATTTCCAGTGGCATGTATTGTGAACCCCACTTCAGAACGGAGACGCGTCCCAATGACCACGAAACTACCCTATACTGCTCGAGCTGACTACATTTTTATGCCTGCAAGTTGCTCAATTTTGACACTCTATCTAAGCCTTAGTCATTCTCAGCCAGACCGCCCTATCTTGGCATCCATTCCGCCAATCGACTATTCCTCCTTTTCGTGACGTCACCTGCCAGTATCCATTTATTCTTTGATAACGTTAAGTATGCATGTGGGAGGTAGTAGTATGCATGTAGACAGGATAACCACTGGTCATTAAGGGTAACTAACTGGATTCCCAGAGAAGGGAAGCGGGTTAGGGGGAGACAGAAGGTAAGGTGGGCAGATGAGATTAAGAAGTTTGCGGGTATAAATTGGCAGCAGCAAGCACAGGACCGGGTTAACTGGCGGAACATGGGAGAGGCCTTTGTCCTGCAGTGGACGTAGTCAGGCTGATGATGATGATGAACGTTAAGTATATGTTCTGAGGGCAGAGAGAAGCAATGACAGCACGAAGAAAAAAGCTCAATTGAAAACTCTTGAGGGTGCAATGAATAAACGAACTTCAGGAGGCTAAAAAGAGAAGACAAAACACGACAAATAACAAAAAAAAAAGATAATGGAAGTCTTAGGCAAAGTCGACCAACTTATTGCCGCAGTAAGAACGACGACTCGGAACCGTAACACCAAACAGCGCAGCCATCGAAAAGGAACAACGACCGCATGGGAGCAGAAAGCAAAAGGAATGCGCCCACAAGTCGCGGTCATACGAAGGTGCACGACACCCCGAAACACAAAGCGGAGATATCAGCGGAACAAACACAGCAACGTACCGTTCCGGACGGTTGAGGAGCGACACAAGAGTAAGAAAAGAAAACACAAGCAACAACGAAGGATTCAAAACAAAAAACACCAAAGAAACGAAATGAATGGCGTATAATGAAGGAGCGGCAGACAACAGCCGAGCTAATACGTGCTTCACTAAAATTCTCCTAGCCGCCTCAAGTATGTCGTTTCCCTCGCTCTCTTCTTCCCTACATAATAGTGCCGGAACGGCGGCATCCCCTTCACCAGCGGACGTTGTACTAGGGAATACGGTCCCCCGAAATTGCAAGCCGCGAATGTGCGAGACCGTACAGAGAGACACGCGAGGACAATGTAGAAAGCGTAAATACATAAAAAAAAGACTGACAGAGGGATGGCGGGAAGGGGAGCAACACCATGCCGGAAGGAAGCACGCAATGGAAGGGAAGCTAGGGAGAAAGACGGGATAGCGAGATTGGGGAGGAAAGGCGACAAGTTACGGGCGTGTCAGCCTCACGAGGGCCCATACGTTGCACGGAGGAATGCAAAGGAGGGAAGACGGGGCGCTACAGCTATAGGGAGGCCGAGTGTGCGCACGGCGCCGAGACACCGGCGGCGAAGCCATGTCGCGCCAACGCCCACGCTGAAAGGAATAAGATACAGGCAGCACTGGGGGAAAAAAGGAACAAATAGGGGCACGGTGCACTTCCTGGAAAAGAACCACGACAAAAAAAATATAGGGCACGCCAGGAAAAGAGTGGGGCTGCACAATCTTAACGGCTCGCAGAGTAGATTGCTGGGCCTCCCAAGAGAAGTAAGCAAGCAAGCAGCGAGCTGTTGCGCGTATGTACGAGCTAGATGGTCTAGGCGAAAAAAAGGGACAAAAAAAAAAGGTTTCCAGTACGAAACGGGGGCCATGTGGACACAATAGAAACACAAGGAAGAAACGAAGGGAAGCGACGACGTATTAGTATTAGCGACCAGTTAAAGTCAGACCCAGGGGACACTGAGAGTGCATATATATATATATATATATATATATATATATATATATATATATATATATATATATATATATATATATATATATCGTGTGTTAAGAGCGTTATACGACATGGTGCTGCGTTAAATACGATTCCGTGAAAGAGCAAGGGCCGAAAGACCGTTGGGGAAACAGGGACAACGTAAAGAAGAAAAAAAGGAAGGATGTGACAACGGAAGCAGCGTAACGTTAGGGAAAAAGGACTGCCCTAGGAAGAAAGAGCGGCCCTTGTGGGATGTAAATACTGCTTCCGCGGACAAAAAGGCTGGGTCCACCATGGGGACGTCTACGGGATAGGAGAAAATAGGGAAAGAAGAAAGAAGACAGTAAGGCGGGCAGCGAAGGAAACAAGGAGGCAGCGGTGGAAGATGCATTGTCGGCAGTAGCTCGTAGGAAAGAAGCACGTTTCGGGAAGAGGTGGCGAAAGGTCAGAGATATAAACACAGTGTTAGATGCTCCACTGGGAAACGACTGCGCCCAAAACGAACAAAGCAACAAAGCGAAGCAAGGAATAAACAAGGGTATCGTTTTGTTCTTGTTTATAGACTGCCGACGGAACACTGTCGGGAAAGCCATAAACCAGCGAAATAAACTGCAAAGAAATTAAAAAAATATTCAGGTGTTGTATTTCACAGAGATGCCTTCATTTGCAATGGTTCGAGTGTCGGTGTTGTCTTGCATCTCTGCATGGAAAGTTGGTCCCAAAGAGGAGAAAAAAAATAGACGGCGTAGTAAGCACCGTAGTCTGGCGTTTTCCTAGAAATAGGAGGCGAGGAATGGCGTACTATGCGTTCGAACCGTAGACACGATAAACAGCTCGTGCAAGGAAGATAGCTTAAATGTCACTGTGTTGCAGTTCTCCAATTTCTGTGTTCGCAGACAGATGAAATTGCTGGCCTTGCAACACCAGCAAACGTAACGGAGTGCTGATGGCAGCTTTTCATAGAAGCCATTTTTTTTCCTCGGTCGCCAATGCTGGCTGCAACCTAAGGAGAAATATTGAGAGCCATCATGATTTAAAATGAAGCATGTTCAATATTTCGTGCACTCTCCTCACAGATAATAAATAGTACTGCGATCGAGCCGCGAATAGGAATATAGACACGACGAAGTTCCTCGCCAAATCCTTCTAAAGTCGGAAATGAAAGCAAGATATTGCAACTGGGTATGAAAAATTCTGGATCTTACAAACACAGAGAATTGAGACTTTCGTCAAATTTTGCGCGAACTGTTAGGACCGGCGCCAGGTCTGACAGTGGATCGGCGTTCCTTTTGATGTTCCTTTTGAGTCGCCAAACGGGTTGGCGGCCTGTGTCCGCCATGTATTGTTCCCACCTGGCCGGAGGGTGCGGCGTCCTGCCGCCGCGGCGCCGTGAGCAGTTCGGGAGACCACCGGTGCAGCTTCTTCTTTGGAAGATGACGGCGGCGGCGGCGGCCGGGAATCGTCCCGCTAATTGAACGAATCGTTCGGCACCATTTGAAGCTTGTTTACGGCGGCCCTTTCGATGGATGCAGTCATCAACTTCAGACCCCTCGCCCAGCGACACACCTTGACGGGGGGGGAGCCGCGTTCGTGCCACATGGCCGTGCGGTGACCACGCTTCAGTTTTGAACGTTCGCGTGGACCGTGCGTGCTCGTCACCCTCGCGGGTAATGTGTGGTCCGTGATTGGACGGTGCCCTCTGTACTCGGTCCCCGATCTAGGGATCTGGGGAGGACAGACCCTTTATAATGAGCCCCCACGGCTCATTCGGTGTGCTTTTTCGAGTGGAGAGCTCGCCATGTACGAAGAGCGCCACTATATATCTAAACTTTCTTATTGACCTCTCTCTAATGTAAATAAACGTCTGTTCTCTGTTTTCCCATATAAGCATTGCTTCTCGCTATAAGGGACGCGTCCGATGGGAGCCAGCTACCAACGACGAGACCCACAGGACTCAGGTCCCAACAACTGGATGGCAGCGGTGGGATCGAGCTCATCGACCGGGAGGCAATGCTGAGACCTGCTGTCTGGAGGACCTAGAGTCGGACAAAACTGCTTCGTGGCATCACTGACAACACTGGAAGGAACGCGTCCGAATTCATGACTGCATAGGGTGAGTGCACTGCTTTTCTTTGCTGAGATATCACCAGGCTTTGCGTAGGATTGTAAACAAAGCAGTGATTTGGTAACGGTGGACGGAAATATTGATAGTACGTCAAAGTTGTTTAGTTAAAAGAGTTAGCAGCACCAAGGACCGCCATGAATTTGAAGGGACTAAAAAAACCAGAGTTGTTAGAGTTGGCCCGAGAGCTGGGCCAGGTAATTGCCGAGACGAAAAGAAAGCAGGAGATCATTGACGCCATCGAGAAGATCGGGGCAGATGACGAGGAGCTGAGCGAATGCTTGGAGGCTATTACGCAAAGGAAAGAGGAGCAGAGGCTCCGTGAGGAAAAAGAGGAGCAGAGGCTCCGTGAGGAAAAAGAGGAACAGAGACGTCGTGAGGAAAAAGAGGAACAGAGACGTCATGAGGAAAAAGAGGAAAGGGAAAGAGAACGTATCGATCGTATGGAAATGAAACGCCTAGAAATTGAACTAGCAAAGGCTCAATCAATGAACGGAGCTAGCGCAGTGGCACGAGAAAGAGAGCGCCGAATGACAGATTTGATGCCATCCTACGCGGTAGGAGGGGACATGGGTCTTTTTCTGGTGCACTTTGAGCGCACGTGCGAGAGGGAAAATTTTGCTAAAAACACGTGGCCCCAGCGCTTGCTTACGCTGCTGCCGTGTGAAGTAGCTGACATTATAGCCCGTATGGGTAAAGAAGACGCAGACGACTATGATAGAGTCAAAGCGAGTCTGCTCAAAAAGTACAGACTGTCAGCGGAGGCGTTCAGGCGAAAATTTCGTGAGATCGAGAAAGCCAAAGACGAGTCATACCCAGAGTTTGCGTACACCTTAAAGGTAAATCTGGAGGAATGGCTTAGAGAGGAGGGTGCGCTTGGCGACGCGGAAAAGACTCTGCAGTGTTTTGCGTTGGAACAATTCTTTCGGCGTCTACCTGAAAACATTAGGTACTGGGTTCAGGATAGACAAGGAGTAGATACTATCACGAGAGCGGCAGAGCTCGCAGAGGAGTACGTAAATCGCCGTGCCCTCGAAGGCGAGGATGTCCCTAGGAGGGAGATTAGTAAATATCGGGCCGACAAGCCTCCGCGATGGACAAAGTCGGGTCGGTATATGCCGAAGGAGGGTTTACACTCCAAAGGAAGCGGTGATGAGAAAAACAAGAGAAAGGAAGAAGCACCCGAGAAAAGGGCGGAAGGGCAACAGAAAAAGGCGTTCGAGGCCAAGAAGCCGATAGTTTGCTATAACTGCCAACAGACGGGGCATATTTCTTTGGGTTGTAAGAACCCGAAAGTTGTGTTAATGTCACTCTGTAGTAATGGCGAAAACATGAAATTGCTAGAGCCATACATCCGAGACCTAGTCGTGAACGGCCAACCGTGCCGCGTGCTCCGCGATTCGGCCGCCACTATGGATGTAGTGCACCCGTCCTATGTCGAGGAGAGTCAGTTTACAGGAGAATGCGCATGGATAAGACAAGCAGTAGAGACAAACAGTGCATGTCTCCCAGTAGCAAGAGTCCGCATCGAAGGCCCTTTCGGTGTTCTAGACACTGAAGCTGCCGTTTCGGCACATCTCCCAGTGCAATACCCGTATTTGTTCTCAAATAATCAGAGTACTTGCTGCGACAAAAAGGAATTGGGTTCAGTGAGGGTATCGTACAGGCCTTAACTCGATCCAAAGCAAGGGAGCTCGCCGCTCAGACAGTTTATAAAGATCCGGTGGCAGACGAAACAGCTTCAGCGGCAGAGCCTTCTTTACCTGGCACGAAACTGGACCACCCTATAATGGAGCCTCAAAACACAATATCTAAAGAAAGATGTAAGAAACCGGATGAATCCGAGGCATCTCGAGAAGTAGAATGCACTATAAAGCTGTTAAATGTAAGTCCTACAGAACTGATAGTGGAACAGGAAAATGACTCCACTCTCCGTAACCTAACGCCAGACGCGAAGGAAGGGGTGGCTAAGCAAAACATTCAGTTCACCAAGAAGGGGGGCGTCTTGTACAGAAAGTACACGAGTCGAAAAGGAGTTCGGTTTAATCAGCTAGTCGTACCGTATCCTTTCCGCAAGGAGCTGCTGCACCTGGTCCACGGAGGTTTGTGGTCAGGGCATCTCGGCATCAAAAAAACAAAAGAATGTTTGTTACGGGAGTTTTACTGGCCCGGCTGCTTTCGGGAGGTGGAGGCATTTGTAAGAAGCTGCGACACGTGCCAACGCGTTGGCAAGCCAGGGGATAAGGCTAAAGCACCTATGAAGCTGGTCCCCATTATCACAGAACCGTTTCGCAGGCTAGTTATAGACACAGTGGGTCCACTTCCTGTAACGCAGTCCGGGTACCGGCACATACTCACAGTGCTCTGCCCGGCCACAAAATTCCCGGAAGCAGTACCGTTAAAGGAGCTCAGCTCGGAAGAGGTAGTTAAAGCGCTTTTATCTATCTTTGCACGTGTAGGCTTCCCTGCAGAAATTCAGTCCGACCAGGGATCTGTTTTTACAAGTGCACTAACCTCGACATTTCTAGAAAAGTGTGGTGTTAAAATCATCCACAGTTCAGTGTACCACCCTCAGTCAAATGCTGTAGAAAAGGTACATTCAGTCATGAAACGGCTGCTACGCGCCCTTTGTTATGAGCAAAAAGAGGATTGGGAGGCTTGCTTGCCCGCAGCTATGTTCGCGCTTCGGGTCGCTCCTCACGAATCAACAGGGTTTTCGCCTGCGGAGCTAGTTTACGGACGTGCTCTTCGCTCCCCACTTCGCATTGTTCGAGAATCTTGGGAGGGCCGGGCGGACGACCCTTCGGTAGTAGCATACGTACTTGAGCTGTTGGACCGACTTCACGCAGCTCAAGAACTAGCGGAGCAGGAAATGCGCAGAGCTCAAAACAACGCTAAGCGCTATTATGACAAAACAGCCCGGACGCGAAGCTTTCGAGTGGGGGAAAAAGTGATGATACTGAAACCCTCACTGAAGAATAAACTTCAGGTCCAGTGGGAGGGACCTGTTGAGGTAGTTCAGAAATTGTCAGACACAAATTACTTGGTTACTGGACTGGGAAGGCGTAAAACGCAACAGGTGTACCACACTAATCTGCTCAAACCGTACCAGCAGAGGCATGCCGTTGTAAACATGTCGCTCAATCAACCGGAAGAAATGCCTATTGATTTCCCGGAGTTAACAACAGAAAACAAAGACATTGGCGAGACTATTAGTAACCTGGTAGAACAGGCGGAGTTGGAGCCAGATCAGAAAGCGGAACTGAAGGAACTATTGTTTGACTTTAAAGAAACATTTTCAGACACACCTGGCAGAACCAAAGCCCTAGTTCATGATATTGAGCTGACATCTTCGGAACCAATTCGTTCTAAAGCTTACCGCGTTTCCCCGAGGCAACGGGAAATAATGGCCGCGGAGATAAACCGAATGCTCGAGCTAGGAGTGATCGAGCCAGGAGAGAGTGATTACACCTCGCCTCTGATCTTGGTTGAGGTCCCAGGGAAAGAGCCGCGACCGTGTATTGACTATCGGAGGCTCAACTCGATTACAAAGGACCAAACTTATCCAATTCCGCATATTGAGGAAAGACTTGAGCAAGTCAGCAGTGCCAATTTCATCTCGACTTTGGATTTAGTCAGGGGATACTGGCAGGTGCCTCTAACTGAAAGGGCTAGTAGGCTTGCGGCGTTTATTTCCCCGATGGGAACATTTCGGCCGAAGGTCCTTAGTTTTGGATTAAAGAATGCCCCTTATTGCTTTTCTGGCCTAATGGACAAAGTGTTACAGGGTATGGAGGACTTTGCCCTCCCGTACCTAGATGATATTGCTATTTTTTCTTCTTCCTGGATAGACCACATGAAACACTTGCGAGCTGTGCTATGTCGTCTGCGTGAGGCCGGCTTAACAGTGAAGGTTGCGAAATGCCAATTGGGGCGCGCTGAGGTAGCTTATCTAGGGCATGTAATAGGCCAAGGCTACCGCCGGCCGTCAGAAGTAAAGCTGGCCGCAATAGACAACTTTCCCCAACCACGAACCAAGAAAGACATTCGGTCGTTTCTTGGATTGGCCGGTTATTATCAAAGGTATATCCCGCGTTACTCTGACATTGCAAGTTCCTTGACAGACGCTCTTAGAAAGACTGAACCCCAGACCGTAAAATGGGATGGGGCCAAGGAACATGCATTTTCTACGCTAAAGAAGGCACTAAAAAGTCAGCCAGTGTTGAGCGCGCCTGACTACTCTAAGCCGTTCATTCTTCAGTGTGACGCCAGCGACCGGGGTATGGGTGTCGTGCTTTGTCAGAGGGGAGAGAACGACCAGGAACACCCTGTGCTGTATGCCAGTAGAAAGCTTTCTGTTCGTGAGGAAGCATACAGTGCCTCAGAAAAGGAATGTGCCTGCGTTGTTTGGGCTGTGCAGAAGCTAGCTTGTTACATCGCCGGTTCTAGGTTCACAATAGAGACTGACCACTGTCCCCTCACATGGCTACAGTCCATGTCATCGAAAAACGGCCGTCTTTTGCGCTGGAGCTTAGCTCTTCAACAATACACCTTTGATATCCATTACAAGAAGGGTAAACTCAACAGCAACGCAGATGGTCTGAGTCGTTGTCCCTAGTACCCCGAGGGCTTCAAAACGATTTTCTGCTTTCTATCCTCGATTTGAGGCCCACTAGTTTTCTGTATTTATCCAATCATGTGTCAAGTGTTTTGTTTAATGTCTTCAAAAGTGGCTGATGTGGTGTTGCGACTCGGCGGGGGCCACAGGAATAAAGTTGAGGTAGAAGGAAATGACTTCCACAGGTGAATCTGAGTCTGGTGATTCTGAGTAGAGAATTGCCGTGTGCTTGCTTGTGTGTGGGTGTGCTTTCGGCGCCGTTTCCGCAGTTCCTCGTTTGTGGTGGGCGGAGAATATGGTGGAGGGGTTCACCTCATCCCTGCGAGCAACGCCCTCTTGGTCGATGATCATCGGATCCAGTGTTCGGGACAAAAGTAATAGAGGAAGAGCCGACAAGCTGCAATACAGATCCCGCTGCACAGTACCTGCTGGCCACTGCACCTCGGGATCTTCTTTCCCCGGCGGAGAGGCTGTTAGGACCGGCGCCAGGTCTGACAGTGGATCGGCGTTCCTTTTGATGTTCCTTTTGAGTCGCCAAACGGGTTGGCGGCCTGTGTCCGCCATGTATTGTTCCCACCTGGCCGGAGGGTGCGGCGTCCTGCCGCCGCGGCGCCGTGAGCAGTTCGGGAGACCACCGGTGCAGCTTCTTCTTTGGAAGATGACGGCGGCGGCGGCGGCCGGGAATCGTCCCGCTAATTGAACGAATCGTTCGGCACCATTTGAAGCTTGTTTACGGCGGCCCTTTCGATGGATGCAGTCATCAACTTCAGACCCCTCGCCCAGCGACACACCTTGACGGGGGGGGAGCCGCGTTCGTGCCACATGGCCGTGCGGTGACCACGCTTCAGTTTTGAACGTTCGCGTGGACCGTGCGTGCTCGTCACCCTCGCGGGTAATGTGTGGTCCGTGATTGGACGGTGCCCTCTGTACTCGGTCCCCGATCTAGGGATCTGGGGAGGACAGACCCTTATAATGAGCCCCCACGGCTCATTCGGTGTGCTTTTTCGAGTGGAGAGCTCGCCATGTACGAAGAGCGCCACTATATATCTAAACTTTCTTATTGACCTCTCTCTAATGTAAATAAACGTCTGTTCTCTGTTTTCCCATATAAGCATTGCTTCTCGCTATAAGGGACGCGTCCGATGGGAGCCAGCTACCAACGACGAGACCCACAGGACTCAGGTCCCAACAGAACCCAACGACGCCCTCGACATAAAAAAAAGCAAAGGCTATTTTATAATTAGTAAAAAACACGTAAGCATGCAGAGGATGTGTCCAACTACGGTTTTTCCCGTATTTTTCTCCTCCATTTATTTTGTCACGCAAATATGCCTATAGAGTATGTTTATAGCTGTTCCGTACTGCATATTACGGCGTTACAGAAGCCTTATTGCGCTGACCGCAACACGACGCATGATCGTTCACCTTGTAGATATTTACGGTGGCTTCGTCACCTTTATTTGAGCTTTTTTTTTTCGCAATATGTTTTAAACGAACGTACAGTAACTAAGACAGCTTTGACTGCTTTTTGAGCCGACGAAAGGCGATGATGGTGTTCCAGTAGCACCTGCACAGAGAGTGCAGATGCTCTTTTTGAGGACTACAGGCCTATGTGACCACCTTTAACTTTTGTGTAGTGCCACCGCTACATACGCGCCAGCCGATTGACTGACAATCCTCATTTTTTTCTCTATCTCTCTTTCTCTTCCCTTTCCTCTCACTCTTTCATCTTTATGTCCCCTTCCTATTCTCCCAGCGTAGGGTAGCAAACCGGGCATGTGCCTGGTTAACCTCCCTGCCTTCCCTCTTGTTGTTTACCCCCCCCCCCCCCACCCTACAGTAACTAAAACCAGTAGATATCGAAGTCAATGAAGGTCTTAACTATCCCTGATGTGAATAAACGTTGTTCTCTCAAAGAAAGTGTGTTGTAGTAAAATGTTGATAGAGATGATATACATACAGTTGATATACATAGACGAAAATACAAATTCGCAGCCGTAAGGGATCGAACCTGCAACCTTCAGATAACGCGCCCGTTACATTTACCAACTGAGCTATACGGCGGCGGTGGTTCGTTTTATGGAGCCATCATGTGCACGCAAGCCGGGGAATGTCAGTCAGCGTCGCTCGTAGCTGTGACAGCCCGCGTGTCACGGCTACAAGCGGCGCCGATTAACAGTCGCCAAAACACACAAGTATACGTTTGTTATGCGCGGGCGTATATACACGCTTGCAAAATTCGAAAAAATTTCGGAGGGTTTGAAGGTCTCCCGGCTACGCCAACGAGGTTGCCGCAAAAGGCCGGCCCGGTAGGTGGTTGTACGATCGACTAGGCTGCTGCCTCTCGAACACAACCACAAAAAGAGTGCACGCAACTACGACATGCACATGCGGTGCGCAGCGCGAGAAACAACAAAAACGGGGCCGACTGGCAAGGTGTCAAGTTCGGGGCCGCGCCGCACTGCTTCGCAGGACTGCACAGCGACAAGCCTTGCAGGGAAGGCGAGAGACCGACTGGGAAAGGGAACACAGGCTAAAGAACGAAATGGGAATAGACGCAGTGAAACAGAAAGCGAGAGACTGCGACGGAAACGGGGGGCCTCGGGGTGAGAGAAAACCGGGAAAGAGAATCGTGGAACAAGAACAAATAGATAGATGTAGTGAGAGAGAGAGAGAGAGAGAGAGAGAGAAGAACCTGCCACATCAGTAGACGCAGTAGTGCTGCAGGCTGCAGTCCAAAGAAGGTGCCCGCGGGGCGAAAACACAATGCGCACTTTTGGGGCGACGAGAGTGGAAGAGTAGGACCCGGGAAGCGACGACAACTAAAATTGGACAGAGGGGGTCCCACACTGAGACGCAGTAACGGAAGAAGGCGGAAAGAATGGCGGAGAGAGCGAGAGAGGGGGAGTCGAGGCTGAGGGTGGTACACCCGATAACAACGCGTGGCGTAGAGATCAGCGAAAGGGAGAATCGAATTTAGAACCTACAATTCTTTTTTTTAATAGTTCGTCGTGTCTTTCGTTGCAGAAGATCGAGGGTTACGTGGTTAAAAATAGAAAAATTAAATATATCTTCTAGGTTTTCGAACTGATTTACTTGTTTTCGGTCCATCGAGAATCAACCAGGGTATGCTCTGAGAAAGTGACAAAAAGAAATCGATGATCTGAACAGATGGCGCACGCATCGTCTGACGAAATCTCGTCAGTACAGCGACGTGACCAATACATGTACACATATATTAGAAAAAAAAATAAGAAAGACGAGGAAGAAGCAGGACGACAGCGTTTGCGGTTTTCAAATCACGTAGCGTCGCGTCGAGGACGCAACTACGCCAGTGCCGGCCGAGGCGCTTTGCAGCGTCTACAATTTCGCCCAATGGGTAACAGTGTCTGTGTGCAGGGTGGTGACGGTGGTGGCGGAACGGTATACCGTGCGTTTTCCGTACCGTTTCTCTGTTTTGCGCCAATCACGTTTCGCCGGAATCGCTCTTTATCTCGGTCACCCGAACGACGAGGAGACGCCCAGTAAGCAACGCGAACAGTGGCATAGCCGAGCGCCGGCTGACGTGTACGAGCTGACGAAGCACTGTTTTAAGACTCGGAAGATAGGTAATAAGAGAGCTGCTTGTTGGGCAAGTTGGCATATAGAAGTACTCGAATAAGACCCCTAAGACGTAACAACAAGAAAAAAAATTAGAGGAAGTAAACCAACGTCATGTGTTCCCTCAGTGCCACTGCGTCTACTTTTCTAATTCGTTTTGGATCTTCCACGCTTCAGTAACACGACCTCCGAAGATGTTCCTCGAACGATGTGTCCCTGGCAGCCTAGCCCCGGGCACAGCAACAACCGTTGGACAAATAAAGTTTATTCAACTCAACTCAGCTTGAGCAACTTCGTAAGTAACTATCAGTAACTTTGTCAACATCAGAAGTAAACCTTAGTGACTGTCCCGTACAGAGCTGGATAGCTCGCCCAACTATATTACCACCTTAGAACCGGGAGGTCAAGCCTCGTAGCCCTGCAACTGGGAATACAAAGAGTTGGTAGGAAGCTTGCGGTTTCGGGACCTGGTCATGTCTGACAACATGTCACACGAGTGATGTTGGGGACAAGAAACCCACTCATATTTTGAGAGCAAGCGTTCTGATGTACAACCATCTACATTGAATGCTTTAGTAATAGTATTCATGTTTCGTACGTTAAGATTTTTCGTGTTTTTTTTAACAGGTGAGTAATATGAACATAAAAAAACACGAAAGGATCGCACTTCAACGACTTTCCCTTGCTTGGTAAAGGTGCCTCCTCACCGTGAGGGAGAACCCACGTGCCGTGAGGGGGCTCGGCCCCCGCGCTCTACTGTGGCAGTGTTTCTACCACCACATGAGAGAAAGAGAGAGACGCTGTGTAGTGAAAAAAAAAAAACGTCCTACAGTAACTTACACGAGGAGATCGTCCAGGGCAAAGGAAAGCATCAAAAGAATTCTATATTTATGTTTTTTTCTTTCTTTCAGAATAAACCCCAATAATGTAAATCCACAGATGATACTCAAGCGTGGCCAGATGCGTTAATACTTTGACTTTTATGGACGTCTCCCTTTGTTTCGCCCGATTCCCGCTCCCCTCTTCCCGTTACGAAACTTCAGCGGACGTCAGCTGGCCATTTCTTATACATTACACAACCACAGCCTCCTGGCGTGGTCATGAAACTGCGAATGCAGCGCGCTGTATATCGGAACAGCGTATCTCTGCTGCTTATTTACAAGGCCTTTTTGTGCTCTTATGTAGTGTAGAGCAAATAGGCACCCACATTTACGCCGGCAGATTATTTTGATGTTTTTTTTTTTTCAAATAAGGAGCCTCATCCTGCTTTCTAGCCTGGCAGCCACGTATTTTATTTATTTTATTTGCTAACAATAGCCGGCAACACGTAGCAACTCTAAACCTTTACACCTTAATGATAATACCTTAATCGCGCGGACAAGTCGGGGACCGCTCTAACATGAACAAGAAGCGACGTATCCTGGGAAACGTGACGAATATAAAGTGGAGTAAAAGCGCCTCTGCTTCGCCTACCCGGAACGCAATCAATCACACACACACACACACACACACACACACACACACACACACACACACACACACACACACACACACACACACACACACACACACACACACACACACACACACACACACACACACACACACACACACACACACACACGTCACGCCCAAAGAGGGTTTTTAAAGCTCCTATAGGGAGTTTGTAACCACGTGACCTGAAACTCCCTGGGGAGTTTAACAAGGTCATGTCGTTCATAAACTCTGTGATTAAGCAGGGGGCGTTTTACGATGACATGTACCCAGTTATATATATATATACATATATATATATATATATATATATATATATATATATATATATATATATATATATAGGCAGGCATGGTGGTTGAGTTGCCGTAGCGTTGCATATAGTCCAGTAGATCCCCCGTGAGCGGTCACAACGTGGTTTATTATGACGTTTCGGCCTAGAGCCTGGCCTTCATCAGGATTGATCCTGATGAAGGCCAGACTCTAGGCCGAAACGTCGAAATAAACCACGTTGTGACCGCTCACGGAAGATCTACTGGACTATATATATATATATATATATATATATATATATATATATATATATATATATATATATTGTGGGGGGAGGGGTGTGTGGAGATCTAGAAGAACAAAAAGAAGAACGAGCGCGGGTGGAGATGTCACACCCGATGCGAGCGAGCAGGTTCACAAACTACGCGTTAAGGTTGAGCAGGAGAAAGAGAGAGAGGGGAGGGGAATGGTGCTGTTGAGAGAAATAATGCTTGGGGGAGGGGAAGGTTCGTCGTTTGAGCTTCCTTTGTAAAATACGGATAACAGTACTGAATGGAGTGATAGATAGCTTTCTTCCGGAGAGTAGAGATACATCTGTGGAAAGAGAGAGAGAGACCGAAAGGTGGAAGAAAGCAAGGTCGTCAGAGGAGTCAACGTTTACGCTTTCGTTATGTAACACGGATAATACTGACAAATAAGTAGGGTGACAGAGAAATAGGTCGCCTTCTAGTAGACAGACGGCTACATAAATAGGTCGTAAAATAGAAAGATGGCAAGGTCGTCTGAGGAGGACACTTTAAAGCTTCTTGAATTCATCACAGCATACAAAAGCTGAAAATATACGAAATCGGGAGAGAGAGAGAGAGAGAGAGAGAGAGAGAGAGAGAGAGAGAGAGAGAGAGAGAGAGAGAGAGAGAGAGAGAGAGAGAGAGAGAGAGAGGGCTGAGACTAACATGCACAGACGAGATCCGCCGGAGCTGCGCTGGATCCCAAGGACAACTAAATCTGGCCGGCACGCGCAGGGTAGTGCCGACGATTCCGACCCCGGCTGGGCTTAGTATAGCAGCGTCGATGCGGGGAAAGAAGCAGCTGCGACAGCAACCGTCGTTTCGCAGCAAGCGCGCGAACGCGACGCGATAAACGAAAGAGAGAAACAAGAAAGATAACAGAGACTATCGAACCCACGCACGGGAACGAAGGAGAAGCGTTACAAGAGACAAATGCTTATACATTGTCGCTAGGTGAAAATAACAGAATACAGGACGACGGTGCGACCAGAAAAAACGAGGTCTGTATTAACAGAACAAAAGAGCGTCCGCTTCGACTTCTTCTTCCTCGGAGGAACCGTGGGTGCTGTCCACGCTCATCGCTTCATCGTACTCTGTCTTCTTGCCCGGCCTTCAGCCGTGACAATATACATACTTGATATGGGTGGTTTAACGTCCCAAAACCACCATATGATTGTGAGAGACGCAATATTGCAGCATGCGACAAACCTTCGCAACTCCAGTCGCACTGGACGGATTCTTAAAAATTTTGCGGCATTGAATTCGTGAGGCAATGCGCTTTTCCAGTAAATTCATCCCGTGGTTACTCGCACAGGGCCCCTTTAACATTTCGCCTCCGCCTAAATGCGACCACCAAAGCACCGCAACCGCCTAACCACAGTTTCGTACTTCGTGTTTACTGTCGAGCGCCTTTACTCCTCGAGACCCATTCCTTTTACCGGGCATTACGTGGTTCGCTTCGTTTTATTCGCTTCGACGTAGCACCCCGCACCGTTTTGAGCGGGCCTATACGTAAAACAGCCGGGTCGATGCGCTTCCACGATTACGCTCCACAACGAAGGCAAACTCACCCGCCCCCCATTTGAAAGAGCTTATCAGATTAAAGTGGCTCCATTTTCACCGCCAGCCATGGCACCGCCGCACCTCGACGACACGGCCAGGGGCGGTGCGTCGGATAACTGTTCTTTGGCCTCTTCCTCTCCTCCTCCAATCTTTCCCTTACCTACACGTCTCGCGCACGCAATATAGCACCTCGTGTATTTCCCTGCGCAAGGAAAGAAAGAAATGATGAACGACACCGATGCGACCGACGAAGCTTGCTTTTTCATTTATTTCGTTTGCCGAGTCATTCTCTGTTTTTGTTCACCTTCGTGAAAGATTTAGGTTCCAGGAACACAACGAGTTGGTTAACAAACGGACGAAGAAGATGCAGTAGTAAGGTCAAACGAGCAAATTAGCAGACACGAAAGTTAATCTATCAACGCGGATGGCATGAAGGAACAGTAACAACAAAACAAAGAAACGCGGAAACGGTTCCCTGCTGTTCTCGAAACTTGCGTGTCTCATGCGAAGAAAACCTGATTCCTCCTTTGAGCAACTGGCACGAGTAAACAGAACGAGATGTTGTTGTTCACCTTCGCGACCTACAAACATCCACGCGATAGTCCCGGTTTTCTGGCTAAAAGACGTTCCCAAAGCGAGAAAACGACCCGCAGAAACCGCAAGCAAGCGCAGCTCGACAAACACAAACGAGAGCGCCAACTTCAAACGCGCTGCTCGCAACACACATACAAGCAAGTACGCCAGCGTACACAGAGACAACAGGCAGAACGCGAAGAATAGACGACGCCCTCGGAACGCACGAGCGGCAGGAGACGGCAACCATGCCAGCGCACAAAATCGAGTTTGACGTGTAAACATCAAAAGAGCGCACCCGTGCAAGCTACTGCCGCGATTGTGTACAACTAATTGAACGGGAGGCACAAGCAACCGCAGCCCCAAACACGGGGAACAAAAGGAATAAAAAAGAAGAATCACACCGGAACACCACAGCGCGAGGGAAGGGAACGCGACAAATCTCATCTCGACAGGGGTGCAGACTGTTGACAGTCGCACCCCGGTATAAAGTTTCCTAAATTAACTAGAGGGAACTCTAGCGCTAAGAACGCTCTGCGATCACGGCAATGATGGGTAGTGCACGAATTTCGCAAATCTGCGTGCTTGCGGGCTTCGAACGCAATTGCTTGTTTGTTTACAGCTGTGTCTTGGTTTTGTTTCGAATGAAAAAAAAAACAGACCGATTCGAATCGCGACCGATACACTCACTACCCGCAAACGATTTCTAGTTTCATCCACACAAAGCCACACCAACTCGTGAAATCGAAAAATGGCCCCGCCGCGGTGGTCTAGTGGCTAAGATACTCGGCTGCTGACCCGCAGGTCGCGGGTTCGTATCTCGGCTGCGCGGCTGCATTCCCGACGGAGGCGGAAATGTTGTAGGCCCGTGTTCTCAGATTTGGGTGCACGTTAATGAATGAAACCCAGGTGGTCTGAATTTCCGGAGCCCTCCACTACGACGTCTCGCATAAGCATATGGTGGTTTTGGGACGTTAAACGCCACAAATCAATCATTGAAATCGAAAAATGAAGCCGAGTGTTCCGAATGCGAAGGCTCTCCTAACGACCGCCCTCGACAGGGTGTTTCCTCCAGGAACCAGCCACGAAACTGCAGCGAATAAAAACCGGCGACCCGATAAGACGCCGACACACGAGCTATCGACAATCCCGCGGCACTAGCGGCAATGACCCCGGAGAAAAAAAAAGGCAGAGGAGGAAAAAAGGGTGGGGAGAGGGGTGAGGCAGAATTAGACTGAGCTAGTACACAAAGCGCTCGAAGACGGGATCACACCTTTCGTGTCGAAAAAGAGGCGGCGAGATAACGTTGCTGCTAGAGCTTAGAGGTGCGATAAGACCCAGAGAATCAAGACGAGGATGAGGAGGAAGTAGGGGGGCGATAAGAACCAGGCGAGAGACAATGGGAAACGTGCCCACCGGCTGGAATCGCAGAGAGCTGCAGTGCAGGCTGTACACTAAACGGCCATACGAAAGTGTGAGCGGATAGGACACGCTTTCGCCAGCTTACGATTGTCGTCTATACGAGGTGCCGGTTACGTATAAGCGCTCTTAGTGTGTATTGCTCCCAAGAGAGCCAGGACCTGCGAACCACTTAGGTCCTCCAAAAAAGAAACGAAAAAAAATCCACTAACGGGCGCGTACTCAAGGGGAGAATACGACAGACACACGCTGGAACTAGGTTTAACGTGAAAGCCCTAACCCCAAGTACGCGTTACAGCGCGTCAGCATGTGACGTATTGGCACGGCGCCGTGCCCTCTCCCTATGGAGAGAGAGGGCATGCAGCTTCGCGTAGCCACGCGCCTTCTCTCACAATAAGGAGAGAGTGCGTGGCTGCGCGATGTTGCGTGCCCATACTCTCCATGCTGCGTCGATTCTCCACGCGCTAAGGGCCGTTCCACGCGCTACCCGCACAGCCGCAATGCACGTGCCGGGAACCCTGCCGCACGCAAGCGGGGGACAAATAGGCCAATTGGTGACGCTCTTTCACACTCCGCTTGGGTGCGGCAGGTGTGCAAGGCACGTGCGTTGCGGCTGTGCGACAAGCGCATGGAACGACCCTAACGCGCTACAACGGGTACCTGTGGTCAGGCCTTTAGGGCCTTACCTGCACGCGCCTCTGCGGTGCCGTACGCCGAGCGCCGGTCAAGCGATGCCCCGAATCGTTTGTAAAAGGAACACAGCGGGGACGTCCAGATACGAGTAATGTGTGAGAATACGGCCCCGCTCATTGACGAGCTGAGAAAGATGGTCAAGGCCGCGAAGATGAACGAGCTGTACGTTCCACAAGTCCTTTTTTTTTCTGAAACGACGGGACGTTTTACAAGCGGGAATAACATAAAAACCACCAATAATTAATTCTGGATGGAAACATTCGCACACATCAGAAGTCTCTAAGATGACGCGGCGGTGAAAAAATAACGGCAGACAAAGACAAGCAGCGCCACACCGTGGCCTCGGTGCTCTCGTCCTAATCTTTTCGCCGTCCAGCGCAACACCTGGCATGGAGGAGGAGAGAGAAAGTGAGGGAAAGAGAGCAACGAGACAGCGGCGAAGAAGAGGAAATCAGCACCGGTAGGCTCATCGCAGTGAACGTATAGGCCCGGGATGGCGTCCGAGCACGTCGCTTCAGGCGTGGCACCGATATATCCGACGGATCAGCGCGAGATCTCGCGCCGGCGTCGCCCACAGCTTCTCACTGTGCACCTACTGTATGTGCGTGTACCGTCTGTGTGTTCTTCGGGGCGACGGATTAGAACCCGTGAAGCGGGGGATAAAGGAGGCCCCGGATGTCATCCTATAAAACCTTCCCGACCTCCCAGGCCCGTTCCCCTTTCAAGCGCCCTTTTACCTCTCCCCGTTTCCCTTTACATCCTCCTACAGATATCTTCCTAAACCACCCATGCACGTGTCTTTCCATGAAAGATGAAGTTTTTGTTCCTGTTTCTCGAGTAGTCACACCTCCTCTCCCTGTTTAACGCCGTTTCCTCAAACTCCTGATACCTCCTTCGCCCTCATCTGACCCTTTGAGCACATTATTACATAAAAAAAAACTCGTAAAGCAGCCCCACTTCCTACTCTGCCCTAAACTGCGCCAACTGCAGACAACTACCTTCACAGATACCTTCTGTCGACACTGCCGGTAGGCGAGTGAAGAAGGCGTCACTCCCCCTTTCCCCATCTATTGCCGCCGCTGCACCGAACTGCCATTAGATGTCGTACATTCGCGAGAGGCGACTTAAACTCTCGCGCTATCGCAAGGCCTCAAGCGCTACAGGAATAGACACACACCTAAAATAATCAGCGTTTTCGTTATTGCGCTCACGACTAAGAAAAACAAAACAATGCCATTCCTGTCGATACGGCGGGCGTGTCAAGACTACATCACATCCCTATTTCGCCACCCTCCACTGCACCGAAGAAGCAGTTCGCCTTCTCCTTTAGGAAGAGACGACTTAAACCCCTGCGCTATCCCGGGGCCCCAGCCGTCCCACGACCACCACCGCCACCGGCGTGATAGCGAAGAAAAGGTGATCCCTCCCGAAACGACTTGAGATCCAGCAAGCCAAACTCCGGGTCGATCACCGTGTTCCAACCTCCATTTCCTTTGGTGCTCCCCTTTTTTTCCCGATACTTCTAACACTACTGAAACGTTGCCAGTCGGCTTCCAACGGTCAGTATCGTCCACATGTAGGGAGCGCAAGACTTAAGTGTAAGTACAGGGTGTGCTTCCTTAGAACTTTTCCTCTTTCCCTATCTCCCATATTTGACCCGTCTCGGAAGCGCTTTCGCCTCTACCTTTTTTTTTTCCTTAGGCACCACGGGGCGTTCAAAGCCGAGCGCTCAATACCAGCCGCCACAAACCAGAAACTCTGAAGGTTTAACAGAGCCGTTCAACCTTTTCGCAGCTTCCCGTCTTAAGATCCCCAAACTGCGCCATATATTATCCTTGCCGTCACTCCACTGCCGACAAAATCGCGCTGACCTCTTCTTTCTTTACAAACTAGTTCGCGGTATGGTATCCTGCCCTTTGTTTCTTGATTGTGTAAATTTGCGGATTCTGCATAAGTTGGCCAGAGAGAATCGACCAATTAATGTACCTGCCAACATCTTTCAACGCTGTACTGCTCACAAAATACAAAATCTATTTAACGAAATTGGATGATCTTGATGTTTTTCACAGTCCACCGTCATTGTATTCATCTCATCTTTGCACTGTCCTAAGACAGATTTTCACAATGTACACATTCTTCATTTTCCCGTTTTTTTTTCAGGAAGCATTGCGCGTAGTTGTGTTTATTCCCCTTTATTTTTACTACCATTCATGATTCTCGTCTTGAGTTTTACATTTCCCATTTTGCGCTGATTTCTTTTTTTCTGTGTGTTTACACTCTTTTTATTTGATATTTTTTCTGTATATTTTATTGTATTGTTTATTTTTATTGTTTCATTTTGCATGCGGCTGCACAAAGACCTTATAGTTGTTTCTGGGCAAGTTAAATAAATAAAAAAGTAAATAGTATTACTACTACTACTACTACTACTACTACTACTACTACTAATAATAATAATAATAATAATAATAATAATAATAATAATAATAATAATAATAATAATAATAATAATAATAATAATAATCTAGGATTTTAGGCGTCAAAACAACGATATAGTCAAGAGAAACACCGTTGTGGAGGCTTGCGGAAATTGCTACCGTGAGGTGTTATTCAAAGTGCCCAGTACACGGGCTTATACTATTCCGCCTGCATCAAAATGCGCAGCTAAACCAGATGTTTTGCAGCTTCAAAAAACAGCTACTGCTGCTTACAGGGACCCCGAAACGTTTCTGAAAATTTCGTACAAACCCACTGGCAGGTAGATCAAGCCTGAAGGGTCGTTCGCAAGCCGATTCGAGCTCTCTGCGTAAACTCTGCAATCTATTATAACGCTTTTAAAGCCGCGAATCGCTGCGATTCAGACACAAGTGCTTTCAACCACCCATTCACAGAGCGACATGCTCTGCCCACTTGACGTCAGCGTGGCTCCTGATCTGATTGGCTGTGGAACGCGCGGCACAGATCTAGTAAAAGCGGAGCTTAGCCCCGAGCGCTCGAACGAAGAATTCAGGTAGTCAAGGGTAAAAGGCGCAGCGGAGGAGGAATGTACCTTGGTTATTTGCTCGAAGCTCCGTTAATAAAGGGTGTTTCGATGGAATAACGGTGCCATTAATGAAATGTGACAAAAACAAAAGCAACCGTTTTAGGGACCCTTCAAAGAAAGCAACTTTCGTTTTATTGTCGGCTTTGCCGACGAAACACAGCAAAACGTATGCTCGCTAGAACACCCAACACGCGATGGGAAGCTTGCGGGCTCGGCTTGTTTCTATGGTCAGAGAGAGAGAGAGAGAGATAAATAGAGAGGAAAGGCAGGGAGGTTAACCAAGCTTGGCTCGGTTGGCTACCCTACACTTGGGGTGGGGGAAAGGGATGATATTAGAACGGAAAGAGACAGAAAAGAAGAGGAGTAAGAAAGAGAAGCATAAATAGAACGACGTATTTTGGAAGCCAAGCTCTAGTCAGCTGGATTCACGGCCGATTACAGAAGAGAAGATCCTGGGACCTTGGCCGACGGCTTGCCATACGCGCAAAGCCACGAAAGCCCTCTTGTACTTTTTAAGGACCACCAAACTTCACGACCGCTTGTGAAAGAACTGTGCGAGGCCATGCTGTGTAGTCTCGAGCTGACTATTTATGCTTCTCTATGGTCAGTACAAACTGGAAAAAGTGACAAGCTGAAACGAGTGTGGAACGGGAACTTCGGAACAACGCAGAAAAACGGCAGCGACAATTTTAGGGGTGCCAACGCACGCCTCGCATTCCCACGGCCTCGGAAACTGAGAAGGAAGATGGCAGTAGTAAGTGCTAGCAGCACAGAACGCTATAGCGCAGCCACAGCATTGTCAGCCATTGCAGAACGAAGTGAATGACGAATTTAAACCTGTGGTGATATGCGCTAAAGCAGAGTGGCTTATCTTCGCTGGAGTGCGGTTGGCATACAGAGATGCACCAAAGAAGAAAGGTGGTGTTGACGATCGGTCGGGTCGGTGGTGGCTGCTACGGCTCTCAATGGCGAACCGTTCTTCAAGAATATTCAGTAGGTAACCAATGCCGATAGCAAAACTCTGAAAGACAAGGGCGAAGCTATGGACTTTCGGCGCGAAAATCCCGCTGTCGAAGCATTCAAATAAATATCAAGTCTCCAGTCTGTTTTATTTCATTCTTTCAACGGCTTCACCAAAATGATAAGCGACATTTCGCAAGGGCGCATTGCGTAGCGGCACCACAGAAGATAAACGACAGAGGAACCATCTTCTTGGTTTTGCAAGGTATAACGAATGGGAGCAGCCGTCGCATTAAGAAAGGGCCTCAAGTGAAGTACGGTCAAAGAAGAAAGAGTGAAAAGGGGTGAGAAACGAGAGGCGTAAGAGCTGGGATACGTGGTCTTCAGTAAAGGATGAATTAATTGCGCAACAGCCGGGACGAGCCGCGAAAGAAGAACGAAACTAA
The DNA here is from genome assembly GCF_013339725.1 of Rhipicephalus microplus. Classification (NCBI taxonomy): domain Eukaryota; kingdom Metazoa; phylum Arthropoda; class Arachnida; order Ixodida; family Ixodidae; genus Rhipicephalus; species Rhipicephalus microplus. The sequence continues at coordinate 127,786,838 of NC_051167.1, read as the reverse complement.
AGCAACATCGCATCAATCGACACTAACGAGTCGAATTGGGTTAGTAAGAGAAAGGGGGGTGGGGGCGGGCGGAGCCCAACACCTCTGGCATAATCATCACTCCCCACGAAGGCTTATACTCTCCTGCCACACCTGACATTCCTGTCGTAAATCCAAAATGGAAGCAAAAAAGGAACACAAATCTGGGGCCATAAGCCAATGAGCACGTCGAAGAATTCAGCAAACTTATATCAAGCTGCGGCAGCATGCAGCGTTTGCAATGCACGACGAAGCAGAAAGACGAAAAAAAAAACAGAAACGCGTAACTATTATTATAGTTTTGAAAACAAAGAAAGAACGGTAGAATGGTTACAGCGAAATGGCTAGGCTGAAGTGGAGATTTATGCGAAGCTATTAGAAATCACGAACTTCCCGAGACACCGGCGTAAAACAAAACGAAGAAAAAGACCGCTTATAAATGGCCCGCGCACGGCCGACGCGCCAGATAAAGAGCCACAGCGATATATAAGCGCTCTCAGACTCATTAGTGCGCAATTAACTGAGGAAGCAATAAAGAAAAGCGCGGAATTACACGCGGAACGCCAAGCTTCTTTAATTTCATCCGCGTCGTGGCAATTGCCTTCTTTATCGGTTCTTGAGTATACAGGCTCGAGAAAAAAGTGAAATATCGAAAGTTCGAGAACTGCTAAGAATCGGGAATTCGTTTCGCACATTTCGGAATGGCGCGAAATCAGGGCGCACCAGCTCTGGAGCGCGGCTGCATTCTTTAAGGTAATTAGAGCTCTACGGTTACAGGAAAGGTAAAGTATTGTAATGCAGCTTGATTTGCAGGAAAAGTGGCTAGAGACGGTTAAATGTTTGCATGTCTTTGCGTTAGATGTATGGTATCCTCTCGTCCAACCCACAAGCAAGTCAACTGCTGTGGCCGTACTTGTGAGCTTAACCCTTCCGATACCCTCCGCGGCCTGATACGCTCCAGGGTGCGAACTGTTGAGCGTATCCCTGGCTTCTACCGCTTAAATAGTGCGGGTATATTTTATAAGGAATCCTCTGCGGCAGTCTAGTGGTCATGGTGCCCAATTACTGTCCCGAAGGTGGTTGAATTGAGCCCCGATCACGACATCCCCATTTTAGATGCACGGGAAAAACTCTGAGTGCCGTAAGCTTAGATTTAAGTGGACGTTGGAGAACCCTCAGACGGTCGGAATTTCCGGGGCTCTCCTGTATTTGCATCTCTCGCAACCATGATATAATTTGGAACTTGAACTCCCAATATCAGTATCATCATTTTAAAGACAACTGGAGTGTGTTACTGAAAGGTATTCCGTCTCTTACCCCTACACCAGGTATAGTAACCGCAAAATTCGCGTGTCTTCTCACCGGCAGTCTGATAAAACGGCATATCCCAGTGCGAAAGTAGCAAGATTTTATCCAACAAAAAATGCAACAAAAAAAACAGACAATATTATACGTTGAGGCAAGTATATGTAGCAAAAAAAGCAAAAATAAACAAATGTTTTCACGTCACGTCTCGTGAGGCGAAAAAGGTTTGTGCTTTCTTGTTGAAACTTTCCTAAATTGAATCTACTTTATTCAAGCAACACCTTTTGTTATTGTGTTGGGAAGTGACGTCTATCACGACGGACGCTAGTACTGCCGAATCGCCAGACGTGGCGCTTGTGTACTTTTCTATTTATTGCAAAACTTCAAGACTGACTGTCTGGCTCTTTCTGGTTGCTTGTCCGGCATATGCAGCGTCTTTAACCTTGCATGCGATTATATCCGATTTTTTTTCGACATATTCAGGGGTCGATGCGGCACCAAAAAGGCAGCTTTTCAGGTGCCTTTTTTTTCTGTTAGTCTATGCTACTGGCTACAGGAATAACTCGCGCTGCGATGCTGTTTTATGAGCCGGATTGAGATTGGCTTGGTTCCCGAAGAACCCGGACACATCAAAGCCGCGTTTTGTTAGAACCGTTGTATAAGTTAATTTTGAGTTAAAACAGTCCAAAATGAACTATTTTCACTTACGATTGCACAGAAACACATTTTGCATTCAGTCATTCTAGTGACTATAGGCGGCGCAGCGGAAGGTCGAAAGGGCGGACGAGAAGGTGATGACGCGAGCGTTTACGTCAGCGTCGCAGAGCGTGAAGACGCGTTCATTGCTTCGTGACTGCCGAGAGACCGAACTGCGTCGCAGTTTTATCACCGTGTGACAGCTTTGGAGCCAGGCTACATGGCGCCGCCAGCGTCGCTGGAATGACCGAATAGCTGAGAGCATTTGTCTCAATGTGGCGTTTTACAAAACGCAAAGTGTAGCGGCCAGCCGCTATACACTGTTGCGCAAGACGGACCGATCCCACCGAAGCCACCACTGTTGCGAAAGACGGCGACGCCAACACGGTCCTGAAGGCGCCACTGCTTCCAACTCCGCCGGGAAGGTCACCAGCCGTTTGGTAGCGTATGTTTATCAGCTCGCGACTGCTTCTGCGCAGAGCTGATAAGACGAGCGGACGAGACGACGGTGAGTTAAACAAGGTTTATGTACAGCATATACACAGAGGCATTACAAATTCGGCACTGGGGCCGACAGAGACTCGAAGAGCCGAGCTCTCCTCTCTAATACATAGGTCAACTTTTCGCCTAAGACCGCCGACTCACACACATGTCGGCTCTCCGACATGGGGACTCCTCTCTCGTAGGACCGCCGATCGCGACGCGCCGCAGGGCTTCTTTTATTTGCACCGGGTCCAACCAAAATGTCCAATCACAAGCGCCGCTGGTCGTCAGGGCAGACTCCTCCAATGGGGTCGCCGCGCCATGCGTCAGACCACCAGACACGAGGACGCCGGCTCGCTGTCACGTGCGCCGCTGACTCAATGCACGTGGGCCAGAGAGGCGCCGCGCGTGTTCACGCCGTTGCGTTGTTCGCGCCAGGCGGACTGCGGGCTGGCTTTGACCCAAATTGCCTTTTTCAGAGGCACGGACGTTTGACGAGGACTCGCTGGCATAACAGCACCCCCGCCGCCAGACAATGCACCGGAAAGACGAGCTGCTTCCACGGGGCTCGGATGTCAGGTGCGCTCGTTCGCCAGGTCCCTCCAGGTTCGCCTCCAGGGCCATGGAGAGAATACAGCTCCAGACTGTTCCGGGAACACATCCCATTTTTGACGACGGATCCCAGCTCCACTGGCTTGTCGCCACAACTTGCTGGCCAACTTCGCTCGTCTCTTCTGACCATCTTCGGTTTCAGCACTTGTCGATGGTTCTGCAACTTGCTAAGAACGGTTCGACAACAGACAACACACGACACAAGCAAGTGCCCTCGGTCACCCGACAGAACACCAGACAAAGTATAGTACAACATATACCTATCTACGTGTTTATCGGAATTTTGTTCCCTCTACATCAAGAGGCACATGTGGGACAAAAGACCCTTAAAATGACAACTCAATTTTTTTCCCACGTACAACAACGTAACGGATTAGAATACCACATAAAGTTGGCCCCTTGAGATCACTCTGAACGAGAGCGCTCAGCCCTGGTCGTGATGAGGTCAAAATTTTGCCCCGAATCGCCAGCGAGAAACCGAAAGGTTGAGAAGGTACTAGCTAGAACGCACTGCTCAATGCACCTGCATTAGCGTGTAGCTTTCCCTTTTTTTTTGATAGCGAACGTCAAAGTTGCGCTGTCGGAGTATCACGCTCCACCTCAGTAACCGGCCACTTTTAGGCGACGATACCTATGCGGCACCAAGAGCGGCTCACACTTGCGACGTTGCACAGGGGAACAACGATACGGCTTGCTACGGATTGACTCCTCACCGCTTAGCTCGATATCGTGTTCGATCACCCTCGTGTTTCCAGGGTGGTCCGAAAACACGTCTCCAAACTCGGAAACAATCCTTCTCGGGTCCTCCTTCCGGGCTTCACTTAACCTAGGCTCTAGGTTTATCTGCTCCCAGATTACTTTCGATCCCCCTTCGATTACCTCACTAGTACTCAAACTTCCGCTCCCTCTTCCTCTGAAGCACTTAAAGTAAATTTACGACTGCTTTCAAGTTGTAAATTTTGTCCGGCCGCCTTCCTAATTTCACTTCATAATTTGTATCGCAAGGCTTCGATAATACTTTGGCGGGCCCTTCCCAATCAACATCAAGCTTGTTCCTTTTGGACGGCTGCAGCAGCATTACCTGATTATCAACTTCAAAAGCGCGCTTCTTCACCGATTCCTCGTAGTGCTCCTTCGACAGCACTTTTGCCGCGTTTTTCTGGCTTTCCACTAGCGCTTCAATTTGGCTTTCCACTAGCGCTTCAATCGAGAGATCCTCACGCTGCTCTCGAATGAGCGTCTCTCGATCAACTCTCGGCAGCTCGCTCCAACTTTCTGCTACAGGCGAGAGCGTTGCAACCCTCTCGCTCTGACTCAATGGCGCCATGTCGTCTCCCCTTTCTACGGAAACCGCGCCGGTCGGTTCGGCGACGGGCCGCTCGCGTGACTGCTCACATGACTCATGCGGAAACTTTCCTTTCTGGGGTTCCGTCGACCCGCCTACAAGGTCACTTGAGAGTTCACCGCATTGAACCAGATCAAGCTGCCGCGATAGCTTCCGCGCTTGCGATCGCGTGAGAGCCATGCACGCTAAGTTGGGGAAGAACGATTTGCCCTGCTCTTTGAGAAGCTGCTCTGAGTTGTTGGAGAAAAGATAAGGAAAACGATCATTTAGCGCGGCAGACACAGCCGCTTCGGTGCGAAGCTCACCGAACGGGCCTTTAATGACAACCGTGGCGATTGGTAAGCAAACACTCTGCTCCTCGGCGACCTGCCTGATCCACGCGCATTCTCCTGTGAAGTCATCCGGAGACACCAATGAAGGATGGACAACGTCCATGGTTGCCGCTGAGTCTCTAAGTGCTCGGCACGTTTTCTCATTCACCCTAATTTCTTGGAGATACGGCTCCAACAACCGAATGTTTTTTTCTGATTCTCGGATCGTTGCGAAAGCAAACTTTTCCTGACAGTTTCTCGCGATGTGCCCTTCCTTTTTGCAGTTGTAGCAGATTAGCGGCTTCCGTTTGTTTTCCGGTTCTAATGCCTGTGTGGTAGAAACCTCACTCGATTTCTCCGCTTCTGTTTGCCCTTCCCTACACTGTCCTTCGTAAGAGACGGGTCCTTCTTGAAATTACGGTGCGGAGCGGGTTTCCGTTGATCAGGTTTCCTTGAAAAGCCCTCTTTCCTTTCATCCTTTTCAACGCGCGCTGCCCTGCTATGCAACTTTCGGCGAGTATAATACTCCTCAGCTAACTCAGCTGCCTTGTTTAACTGTACGTCCCCAAGTCTGTCCTGCAGCCAAAGTTTGACATCCTCCTCGATGCAGCGGTAGAATTGCTCCAATGCAACGCATTCCACCACTTTATCGCGGTCGTCATAAACACCTTCGCCCTTGAGCCATTCAATCAAATCGGCTTTAAGACGAAACGCGAAGTCAACGTGTGACTCATTCCCCTTTTCAGCATACCGGAACCTTTGCCTGAAAGCCTCGGGTGACAACTTATAACGTCTCAAGAGCACTTCTTTAACCTCGTCATAGCTCTCAAACGCTTCCCTCGACAAGCAAGTTATCGCGTCGGACACTTCGCCGGGAAGAAGAGCTAGCAGGTTCCGCGCCCAAAGAGACTGCTCCAAAGCATTTCGCTCACAGACGTGTTCAAACTTGACGAGATACTTCGCCATGTCCTCGCCTACTACGAACGGTGGCAGTTGATCCCGAATTCTAATACCGCTGACCTGAATCGTCGGAGAAGCTGCGCTAGGCGCCTGCGAACACTGTAGGATTGCCAATTCTATTCGTTTCATCTCGAGGCGCTCCTGTCTCTCGGCCTCCTCGCGCTCGCGACGTTCTCGCCTTTCAGCTTCTTTACGTTCGCGAGCTTCTCGCCTTTCAGCCTCTTCACGTTCGCGAGCTTCTCGCCTTTCAGCTTCTTCACGTTCGCGAGCTTCTCGCTTTTCAGCCTCCTCGCGGCGTGCTTTGATATCAACCCAGGCCTCATCGACTTCCTCAGCCGACACTCCCTCATCCTTCATGATCTCAAGGATCGCTTGCTTTCGTTTCGCACGGCCCAAAGTAATGCCGAGTTCCTCACAAATTTCGATGAGTTCCTTCACTTTAAGGTTCTCCATCGTTCACACTAGCCTCTTGCTGTTTGCCCCTGTTAAGAATCTACTTGCCGTACCCACTATAAGCCTACTAGCAAGACGCGCAAGCAATTTTTCACACTCCCGTGTTTACCCCCTCCGCATTAACTTTGGTTTCAAAGCGCTTCGACTTGGCTTGCAACGATCAAAGCTCCCTTCAATGCTTCACACAGCCCTTCGCTAAACTACTACAACCTGAGCTAGAGTAGTCTGGTGAACTGAGGGGAAAACATCAGGCACTCACCGCATCGATGTCGCTGACGCCGGTCGATCCCGCAGCTGCCAACCACTGTTGCGCAAGACGGACCGATCCCACCGAAGCCACCACTGTTGCGAAAGACGGCGACGCCAACACGGTCCTGAAGGCGCCACTGCTTCCAACTCCGCCGGGAAGGTCACCAGCCGTTTGGTAGCGTATGTTTATCAGCTCGCGACTGCTTCTGCGCAGAGCTGATAAGACGAGCGGACGAGACGACGGTGAGTTAAACAAGGTTTATGTACAGCATATACACAGAGGCATTACAAATTCGGCACTGGGGCCGACAGAGACTCGAAGAGCCGAGCTCTCCTCTCTAATACATAGGTCAACTTTTCGCCTAAGACCGCCGACTCACACACATGTCGGCTCTCCGACATGGGGACTCCTCTCTCGTAGGACCGCCGATCGCGACGCACCGCAGGGCTTCTTTTATTTGCACCGGGTCCAACCAAAATGTCCAATCAGAAGCGCCGCTGGTCGTCAGGGCAGACTCCTCCAATGGGGTCGCCGCGCCATGCGTCAGACCACCAGACACGAGGACGCCGGCTCGCTGTCACGTGCGCCGCTGACTCAATGCACGTGGGCCAGAGAGGCGCCGCGCGTGTTCACGCCGTTGCGTTGTTCGCGCCAGGCGGACTGCGGGCTGGCCTTGACCCAGATTGCCTTTTTCAGAGGCACGGACGTTTGACGAGGACTCGCTGGCATAACAACACTTAGATGACAGACGACACGGTCAGCTTTCACTCTTGGACCGCTTGTCGTCTGTTTCTTACCTTTGCCGTTTGCTCATGACCTGCAGACGAGTGAAATTTAGTTTCGACATGTGAAACGGCTTAGCGGTATCCGTCTATTAAAGCTTTTGTTTTAGAAAGACATTTTAGTTGCACAGTCGTATCAGCTCTTTAGGCGAAGCCTCGACAGCCAACACAAACCTCGCAAACGCTTATACCATCAGCAGCGTCGGAAGTTGGGCGAGTTTATGATAGTTCCTGTTTACTGATGAAACAGCGCACGGAGACAAGCACAGAAGGAATGAAGGTACAAAAGCAGCGGCGTCCCTTTCATTCCTTGTGTGCTTCTCTCCGTAGGCTGCTTAAAAGTAAACATGAACGTATATCATAGTTGTCATCACAGCAGAGGAATCCTTGGAAAATTCGCATAAACGGTGAAGCCAGATTTTGCCTCTGGACAGTCTCGTGAGAAACTCTACGCTCGTGCATAAAAAAAAAACAGGTACAGTGACAGAAGCACGAAATACGACCACACGAGAAACGTGGTAGGATTTACGAGTTATTCAATCGACAAGTAAGTGAGGGGAAAAACATTATAAATCAGAAGGAGAAAAAAACGAAAAGACGGAATAAAGAAAAAAAAAAGAGAGAAAGGAAGAAACACAAACAGAGAGAGAAATCGAGAGAGGAGAGCGCAGCTCCAGACAGCAAACCCCGGACTCGTACACCAAACACGCGAGCGTATAGTGAGTGCCCTGAGCTCGCCACCGTGGGCACCGCCGATAAGCCCGCTGTTGTGACAGCGATGGGTTCGCGCATCGTAACCCATACAGCCAGAAGGAACGGCCGGGACTCGCGGAGATCGCGCTTATGTTGAACGTCCGGATTATACGACCTCCAACTGCCGCGCGAGCTTGCTCTCGGGTCGTCGTTGTTGGCGCGGCCTTACTGCACTTTGGCTCTTGAGAGACGCGAGCCTTATTTAATTTCTTCGGAGAATCTCGTCCTAGGAACGAGGCATCGTAAGCGAGGAAGAGGGCGCAATCCTTTTAAATCCGCCGTGCGCTCAAGCTCGAAAACCAAACGGTCGTGTTGCGCGGAGCGCGTGTGTCACACGCACGTCTTTTCGTTTTTTTAGGACAGAAAGAAGCAACGAAAGAATGAATAAAGTTGCACAGGCTGCAAAGAAAATAGTTTTTAAAATTATTCACAGGACAGTATGCGTACAGGACAGTTTAAGAGTGGTTCAAATTCACACAAGGTGTATTAGGTACAGCAAGTTGAACTCTTAATGTCACGTATCAGGGTTGGTATACGCCTTACCGAGGCCACAAAACAGCCAGCGGATGCGAAAGCCTAGAGAGGAAAACAGTAGAAACACAAAGCGACGATATGCAAATATATAAATCAATTCAGCAAATTGTTAATAAAAGAAATGCGCCAACCCCGGCGAATCAAAAAAAGCCCAAGGAGAACGTGCAAGCCGATAATAATAAAACAAAAACAAGAAAACTAGAAATAAAATAGGTATACAAATACACATTATTTATGGAAGATGGAACGAGGAGGGAGCATGGGCAGATTCATTTGGATCCGAGAGAGTTTGTTCATATCTTCATCTAGGGCTATACCGTAATCCTTCTTCAGAATGGGTGATGTCACAGAGCGAGTGAAACGTGGGAAGGAAAGCACGCACGCACGCACGCACGCACGCACGCACACACACACACACACACACACACACACACACACACCACACACACACACACACACACACACACACACACACACACACACACACAGAGAGAGAGAGAGAGGAGAGAGAGAGAGAGAGAGAGAGAGAGAGAAAGAGAGAACAAGACTGCAGCCCCGGAGACGGTGAATAGTACCACATACACCATATGCGAAAAGCAAGTTGCATACAGAAAATGAAGGGCATCATAAAGCACTAAAAGACATGTAGAACCAGATCAAGAAGAAGAAGAAGAAGAAGAAGAAGAAGAAGAAGAAGAAGAAGAAGAAGAAGAAGACGAAGAGAAGAAGAAGAAGAAGAAGAAGAAGAAGAAGAAGAAGAAGAAGGAGGAGGAGGAGGAGGAGGAGGAGGAGGAGGAGGAGGAGGAGGAGGTCAGGCAGGCACAGACGTGACACTCCATCGTAGAGAAAGAAACAACACCACCAACGAAACACGGAGATGCGACGTCGGCAACGCTTATTAAAACTCCAGCTCAGACAAAAGCCGAGAAGAAAAAAAAAAGAATGCCTGGGTCTTTAGGAACGTAAGCCGCCGTTCAAGAAACAACTAACGTATATACCACACAATCCCTGAGATGAGGCGAGGGAAGTTGCGAACACTAACTAAAAGAGTGCGTTTGTGTGTGTACTTGAGAAAAAGGCAGATATTACTGAAACACGCCATGGCAAGAGAAAGAGAGAGAGAGAGAGAGAGAGAGAGAGAGAGGAGAGAGAGAGAGAGAATAAAAGAGGAGGCAATGCAGAAGCCGGGATTTAGGTCTTGCAGACCGGAACGTGCCGCCTGAACAACGCTTCGTTGCTCCGTCGCTCTCACTCAGTCGAGTTCATCGCTACGTGTTTCCCCGCTACGCTCCTTAAAGCCCACCGTCTTGACTCTTTGTTACACCAGAATCGCCAGACCCCTCGCGTCGCGACGTTGGTTTCGTGAGAAACGATGAGCACGTTTCCACTAATACCTCCGGCTTCGCTACTCTGTGTACAGGCTTTCGAAACAACGGGGATTGTTACAACCGTTTTCTTGTTGCACCCGAACAGTACACACATTGAGCAGGGCGCTGTGAGGGGCTCCTGCATGGTGCTAAGGAAGGCACGCTGCTACTGTACTGTGTGGTAGCGCTTGTATCTGAGCTAGCTTGAGCAACATTTCGTATAATTTTACTTAGTGTGCGTTCACCAGCGTTCTTTAATAAGCATAACGGTTTAGGCATACTGCGGAGCACATCGTGATGGTGTGAATACTTGAATCCCGATAATATCTAGCCACGTAGGCCTGAGTTCAATACGGTGTTACAATGCCACGAACGTGGTATACCTTACTGCCCTGTGATGAGTTTTTTTCTTTTTGTTTTAATTTCGACGCACAACCGCAGGTATTCAGCGCGTATTCTTTGCTCACCAAGAAAAAAAAAGAATTATATCGGTATCACACGGGCACTTTCGATCGCGACCAGCACTAATCTTGATCGAAGTTATCGATCGCGGTCAACAATGGTCGCTGGTATACGCTTCAAACTAATCCGTATCCCACTTCAGGCAGACGTCTGTCAAGTCGCGATTTGGGAGCCATATCGCAATGCGCTGATCGCGATCAGGGCATGATCTCTACTAGAGCACGACTGTGAAGCAACACATCATTCGGATCGAGCCTAATAATCTTCAGCCCCGACGTCGATCAAAAGTTCCCCTGTGACACGGTATTGGTCACTCAGCGCGGTACCTTAGCGTCATAAAATGGCGTTACCGATTAAAGCGCTGTAACGCAGTATGCACACTTCACGTAAGGCGCTGAATAGGCGGGCTTTTAGTTGCAACATGGCATGGGCGTGCATTCGCCCAATGAAGCTGTGGTGGGCGGCCACCCTCCTGATACCCAGTCGTTGCACTGCAAACTAATCGCAAGGGCCAGAGTACGAGAGAATCGGAAAGAGCAGGGGCGCTGGGGTAAGCTTTAACCTCTACCTTTTATTGAACGGATGCATGCGCGCCTATGTGTAGAGGCCTGGTATGGCGCCAGTTGTCATGAAACATCCAAATAAACGCTGTAAACTGTGGTAATTTCTTCCAAAAACAAAAACTACGGCAGCAACGGATGAGTGGTGCGAAAACGAAGGTGGCCTAGCTAGTGCCGTTGTCTTCCCCTCTTTTCTTCCCCCTCACTCTCATTTACCTTTCACACCGCATGCTAAACTCTACACCACACAAGATTGTGCTGTACTTTGCCCACTGATCTCTCTTTTCACTTCACTATCTCACTCTATATGTACTACACACGGCCATGTTCACTCCGTACTCTTCTCTATATCGTTTTGTGTCACTTTATTGGGATCGTTTATATTTTCTCCCTAACTTTCTTCTTTCCCTCTATCTCTTTCCACTTTGCTGCTTTTTCATTGTATTCCCTCCTCTGTATTTCTTTCTTACGCTTTCTTTTCCTTTTTCTCTTAATCTGCCCTCATGCTCTCACGTACTATCTTCCGGCCGGACAAATCGGCACGCATGTTCGGAGAGCAAAGCCCAAGATGAAGAACATAATGACGAAAATAATGCACGCGGGTTCAAGATAACGACGACGATGATGATAGTTTTAGGGGCGAAGCTCCTTAAGGCGTAGGCAAGTCCGGCGTTGTAGTAGCCGCTGCTAGTACTCAGAGCGCTCACTAGATGGCGCTCGCACCGCTAGACCACTAGTACCCGGATTGTTCACTAGATGGCGCTGCGGCGCTCGCTCCACTACGACGCGTGCTCTCGTGTGATAGGAGACCGCGTTCGCTCTTGCATTAAAATGCGTTCGCTTTCGGCGCGCTTCCTCTTTCGCCGGCAGTCTGTGTGCTTCGAGTACGAGCGACGAAGCCAAGGCGGCGGAGCGGAGGACTCGGAAAACGGCTACAGCGCGTGCCCGCCGTCTTTACATGATGATCGACTGGGCAAGGTTTACAGGGGGATTCACGGTTTACCGACGTACATCCCGAGCTTCGTCCACTCATCATCATTAACTCCGTGGACATGCTGAGATTTTTTTTTTATCCGACGAACTCGTTTTGTCGCCGGCTTAAACTGATCCGCTGTTACGTAATATCACACAGACAGGCTTCTCTTCTCGGAAACCTCTGTCTTGGAACAGAGTTTGCTTCTGCGGCCCACCACTGTCTGCGCACCACATCGTGTGCTGCGTTCTCCTCTACATGTCGGTCTTTGTCCAATGCATGTGTAGCAGTTCATGCAGCCATTTTGCGCCGTTACGGTTTGTAACCCTCTCACCGTGCTGCGTTAGGATTACAAACCCCGTCCTGGCGATGCAATCCCGAATGCCTAAAGTTGCTGCATATTCTTGTTATTACCCCACGCTAAACATAAACTAACAAGAAAGACCGACCAGAAATAGCCACAATCTGAAGCTGACACCGTTCTATCCGTGTACTAACCTATTCAAGTTCAGCTTGATTCCGCCCACTATAGAAAAATGGAATACATTGCTTGGTTCATCTAGATCATAGCCTTTAAAAAATTCACGAATGAATGTAATAATGATTAGCGCTTTGTTTATTAGAAGATTTATTCCTGTTTGTTTATTTGTCCTTTTCTTTTCTTTTTCTCTTATACTTGTAAATCATTGCTCTGTTTGTGTTCCTATGAAGAAAAAAGCCACTCCTGCGGTAGCCCATATCAGGCTGCAGTTTGAGAAAATGAATAAGTGAATAAATAAGTAACTACCGCAATAGAGATATTTCACATCATTCACTCGTATTGTTTCATTCACTGCACCATTGTGGTGGATCAGGTTAAGAAAGGCCTTCAGGTTAGGGCTTTAAGCACTCCTGGTGACGCATGTATGTAGAAAACTAGAGACTGCGTACCTAAACTTTTAGAAGACGAGCGAACTTACGTAGATAACGAAAAAATGAGCAAAAGAACGAGGAAATATGTCAAGAAGTTAAATAAAGGTAAATTTGCATAGACCGATCCTAGAGCTTGAATCTGCGCTGCCGCAAGACTTCAAATCAAAGTTCTCGAGCACCTTGGGCAAACCATTTCAAAGCAGGTGCCGATATTGGAACTGCAATTGCTGAGTATGAGTGACGGTTCTAAGTTTATAGTAGAAAGAAAGTCTGCGCTTCGATAGACAATTGGAAGACATAAACAACAGGAAAAGATTACGAAAGTAAACGACAGAGCAGCTGCGTGTTCTCCACGAAGATGGAGAAGCGATATTTTTTTCATTTGAATTTTCGGATTGCTCGACTCTACTAGAGTTGAAGTACAAGTCAGTGAGTCGTCATATTTAAAGAAATGTGGTAAGATTTTTGGTGCGCTATGCTCAAAAAGCAGCGCGTGACAAAGAACATTGTAATAGAGAAATACTGAAATTCAATGGGGAACGCTCAAACCCTAAAACTAAAAGGAAAATAAAAAAGATACAAAGTCGAGCGATAACTCCAAGAACACCGCCATAGTAAGGACAGGAGAGTTCGGGGACTAGAGCAGCGGTCCCTTCGCAATTAGCCACACGAGGATGAACAACATGTACGCATATCCTCGGAGAACGAAGAAACGAAGCAAAAGACGAAAAAGAGGAGGGGGGAGAGAAAGCAAAGTTAGAGCAACAGAGGTGTGAAACAAGAAAAAACTATCAGTTTCAGATGAACACGCGTACGTTATTTGAGCAAATGCGGATCGGAGCACCGTAACGGAGAAAGATAAGATGGCTGTTAGGCGTATAGCATTGAGTGGAAACTCAAAATAGGGCCATAAGGATGCTACACGTAGTTCAAGCATAAGAAAAAAAACAAACTAAGCCATGAGTTAAGTTAGATAAAAGAAGAACAGAAGTTAGAAGCAGCCGTTTTTTTTTTCTAGAAATAGGTGGCCGCACTGTGAATTCAAACTCTCCTGTTAAATGACCTCACAGCTGAAATTACATAATAGATGAAAATAAAATGAAAAACTATATAGAACACTTACGACAATTTTTCTCGCTTTAAACGCATCTTAATGGGCCGTTCCAGTACAGCAGAACGTTTCGTATGTGTGTACCTACATAGTTCGGCAGTTGGCCGCCATTTCTATTTTTCTCATAGGAAACGAAGAAAAAGAAACCCAAGAACTTTTGCGCATCTACCGAAACAAGTGAAGGAGAATTAGAAATATAACACAAAGAAGCAGAAGAAAAAAGAGAGAGAGAGAGATGATTGGTGTAGGAGGTAGCGGCGAAGAAGTTTGAACCCCGTACCCCTAATGGCGTTTCACGCAAATTCTGATAGATGGCGCGAGACACTTTCTTCGGACAGGTGTTCTTTCATTTTTTTTTGTTCTAACGACCAGCAGCCACGCACCGGCGTTGCGCTTCTTTTAGTAAGACGTATTCTCGAAGCTGCCCATCTCTAGCAGGCTTCTCGCTTTCCTGCTACTTATTTCTCTCCTCCTCCATTTCAACGCCCCCGTTCTACCGCCAGGGAATCTTGATATGCTTACAGAATTCTCGCCTTTTGTGTCGCAAGCGACTCTTTACGTGTTCAAGCTGATTAAGCAAAAAACATCGTTGGATGGAACAAAAAGAAAACAGGTGAAAAACGCTTATTCCAGAAAGCTCACTCCTGTTCTAAAAATTACAGAAAAAAATAGCAAACGTTGAAGGCGATGGTGAAGAAAGGAGCAAGGAGGGAGGGATAGGCCATTTTGCTCTCGACAACGTCGACGAGGCGTGGGCGGAGAACAAAAAAAAAAAAATGTTCGAGAGCGTGTTCAAAGACGCGATTCTTCACCGGCTTGAACACCGCTGAGCAGGAACTCGAGGAACTCAAACCATGAACAATGACCGTTGACAAACGCCCCTCCCTACCCCCCTTTCATTCCTTCTATCTCATTGTAGCTTTTATTTTTTCTTGACACGTCCAGGCTACAAACGTGTTTTGCTGTAGCTCCCCTTGCGCGCGTATTAGTCTACGCTTGCACCGGTTAATGAAAAAAAAAAGAAGCGTCGCCATTAGCATTCCTGTACTTTCTGTGTTTACTTTACGCTCTACAGTGCCCAGCCAAAGTACGAAAGCAGAGTCGATGTAACGTAGCACCTTGACGTACAGTACTCCCGGAATGCGCAACTACTCGAGATAACCGCGTCGTTACGCAAAGAATCGGTTATCTAGAGACAACGTTCGCTCATACCTACGCGTTAGAGTCGAACTCACGGCGATATGAACCCAACTGAAGACAGGGGAAACCAAACTATATGCGCAGCTTGGCGCATATAGTTCGGTCATTAATTTACTTGTCATTAATTCTATTTTCATTAGTCATTAATTTTATTTGTCTTCTTCGAACGCGAGGCCTACTTTCAGTGCTCAGCTGTCCCTTTTAAGTAAGTGAATATTGCACGTACCTTTGCGAGTGCGTGCGGTTGACCCACGAGATGGCTATGTTTGTAGATTCTCGCTATTGCGAGAATGTTTTTTTTTTTTCGTGCATTCGAATGCGGGGGATGCGACCTAAAATTCACAGTATCTTTGGAAATTAGAAGGAAACCAGACGCAGGAAAAGGCTATACTGCCACGAGGTATCCATTAATTTGATTTAACGTTCACAGTTGATCGCACAAAACTCGGTACCACAGTCTCGTTGTGCGTGTCTCCCTTAATCCAAGCACCGCACGCTGCTTCAGCAGCAAGAAATAATGCATTGCGAGTGCTTTATTTTGCAGAGCAAAGCTGTGACAAATAAGAAGTTTAATGTCTTGCCCTTCGAATCGTCCATTCTTAACCATCACAACCAGGTGGCCCTATTTTACCTACAACGAGGAATATATATAAACTGAATCTGTTCAAAAGAATGCAACTAAACTGCCCTGTTGATTAACACAAATTCGATATTGCGCTCGCAATTACACCAGCCTAAGCAAGTTAAGGTGCGCTTCGTTGCAGAACATAATTGATGAGTATGAAGCACGCTTCACAGGAAACAAGGTGCACGGTAAGCTAAACGGTACACTGTTCATACAGTGCCCAGAAGTTGCACTTAAAGGGACTAGTCACATACATTGAATAGTTCTTCATCGCAATTTATTCGCGTCAATCAATCAATCAATCAATTAATCAATCAATCAATGAGTTTGTATCATGACACAAAAGAATGGTTTACAAATCATCAAATGTACGTATGAGTGTCCTAAAGTGCAAGATTGGAACGGGGCCGACGAGTGTGCTGAAAATTACGCACAGGAACAAAGATACGAGGCACGTAGGTACGTTTGTTCGTCAGCGCAAGTCATTACCTGCGTCACGTCATTAATTTTATTTGTCTTCTTCAAACGCGAGGCCTACTTTCAGTGCGACAGCGAGAGAGCATGCGGACTCGTCGCGGCACCACGCGTCTGCCACGGTAACTATTCATCTCACGATGCTCAAATCGACCAGGGGCAGCGGACATGGGGTTTATGGCGTGGCCATTTTGGTTTGCGGCAACATTTGTCGAGCAAAGAGCGAGGGATTCATAGCTGACATTGCGAACTAATTGTTCACTCCAGGCCACGTGCTACGCTATAACCCTTGACTAATATGCTCCCAGGAGGCTCGAGTAGTGATCGGTCACGTTTTCAGACCAGGTTAAAAAAGTGTTGCTGAGTACCTTTCAAAAAAAAAAAAATCCGATCCCACAATCAGAGGGAATCAATGATATGCGAAGCACGAATGAGAAATGTTGATATGTCACTTCAAATTCAGCACAACGTTACGAGGTGGAGGTAAATGATGCCGTACATGACTTCCGTGTCATGATTATCATGTTTGGATGTGTCGTTTACCTTCGTCATCTATTTATGTCACGTGGTACCAAATTTAGTATATGTGAAGCTAGCGAAACGGCCGCGAGCACGCTATTAGCGTGGTATGTTGTCATGTTCTTAGATGACACGCACGTCAAAATTATGATGTTTGCACCAGCCATATATTTCGTCATCCATTGACATCACGTAGCACCGAATTTGGTATATGTGAAGCTAGCTAAACGGCCGCGAGCGCATCATGAAGGGACCCGTATACCCCAATGTAGCGTTGACGCGCGCGCACGCTGGGCACAGCGACGCTACGCTAGCAAAACGCGAGAACTCTATAGTCTGACGCCAGGCGCCACCACCGTCCATCGGCGCGGCCCGACGGCAAGCGGCGCGAAATGCGAGATGCTGCATTTCGCGCCGATGCCTTACGCTGACAACACTGCGTCTCTCTCTTTTCGTGACGGAGGGACGCCGGACGCGCTGAAACGCGCATGCGTGAAAGCAACGCAGCGTGGCGCGCATCTTCGAGTGTATGACAGAACCGGCACCTGGCGTGGCAACGCCGGCGTGACGCGACGAAACGAACGCCGGCGCGCACGCGCGCCCTGTAACGGCGAAGTGTATTGGCGCCTTGACTGTAGAATGTAGTCATGTTCTCACATGGCACGCATCTCATGATTATCATGTTTACACCTGTCACATGCCTTCGTCATCCATTAGCGTCACGTAATACCGAATTTGGCACATGTGAGGCTAGTGAAACGGCCGCGAGCGCATCATCAGTGTGGCATGTAGTCATGTTGTTACATGACACGCATCTTATGTTTATCATGTTTGCACCAGTATCATACCTTCGTCAACCATTCACGTACCGCCACACCAAATTTGGTATATGTGACGCTAGCGAAACGGCCGTGAGCGCATCATGAGCGTGGCATGTAGTCATGCTGTTACATGACACTTATGTCATGATTATCATGTTAGGGTCTGTGGCTTGTGTTCGCCATGCAATCATGTCATACCATACCAGGTTCGCAACTTGCCATGTGAACAAAACTACCGCAAGAGGTGCAGCAGATAAATAGATAGATAGATAGATAGATAGATAGATAGATAGATAGATAGATAGATAGATAGATAGATAGATAGATAGATAGATAGATAGGCTCAAGTTGCCGGCCGAAGTTCGCAAAGAAATGCTTCGCATTAAAAAAAAAAACACTGCGTGCTCTTCGTTGCACGACAGTAGTGTGAGGCACAAAGCACGCTTTACAGGAAACAAAGTGCACTTGCTTTTCACGCTTGTGATATCCAGCTGCGGTAATCGCATATATATATATATATATATATATATATATATATATATATATATATATATATATATATATATATATATATATATATATATATATATATATATATATATATATATATATATATATATATAAACTAAAATGCATAAAGGCTTAATTTGCATAAAGTCCATAAACAAGTTCTGCCACAATTTCGCGACATCGTAAATGAGACGCTCTTGTTTCTTCGATGTCGAATGTCTACACCCTCCACACACCGGAGTCAGTCCAACACGAATAACAGATTCTACATTCCCGTCTCTCAGCATCGGCCTACCAGCCAGCTTCACTGCAATGAACATTATCGCGACAGGTCAACACAGACAGTTCCGGTGAGTTTGCGAACTATGCGCCCTGTGTGTAGTCTAAATGACACACTCTCGCTGTCAGCGGAAGAAAATGCCCTCCTCACTGTTTAAGCGCACCATGAGCAGATGACAGATTTGCCGCTAGTACGTGACGAGTTACTGTTTCTTCGTGACGTCATGCTGCGGCGACACGTCACTAAAAAGCACCCACCACCACCCCTTCCTTATCGAAACCAACAGTGTTCGTTTACAAAGCAGGAAAGTGTAATTTTAAGGGCTTGCTGTTCTTTGTCAGACGCAACAACATGAGAACTAACATACAATAATGCCAGAGAAAGTAAAGGGGATGTTATCATAGGAAACGGTAGTGAAAATTACTAACATAGAAATTACTTATATTAGTATCTCCTACAATTTCCCTGGCATTATTGTCTGTTAGTATTTATAGTCTTTTACAACGTAGCTGTTCTGAAAAAGATATATATCAAATGCATTCCCGGGCGCCACTATACTTTTTATATGGTTCGGGACACCACTGCTCTAGTTTGGAGCAACAACGCGAAAATGTTTATAACTCAAGACATCGTTTCTTAGAGTGAAAAAAAAAATCGAATTTCACAGTTTATTGCTTCTAGGTGACAACAGGGGCGCGCATGCGTCAATTCCTGGGCGCTAGACGCGTTAGCATACGCAGTAAACATGCACGGTTGTCGTCGAAAGTTTAGTGACCAGGAAACAGAAAGAAAACCATAAATATTTCCGCTGTTTCCGGATAGAAACCCTACGTTTATAATTACGGCCCGTTCCGCAACACGCCGACAACCCGAACTGGGGAGCTTGACCGAACACGGTCACATAAGGCGGGAAACCTTAAAGTTTTGTCCCAGCCAGTTGTCTAAAAAAATGTTTCGTGGACGGCTGTGTGATCGAGTGCGCAAAAACATGGAAACATACCTGCGACCAAAAGAGACAGTGTTCGCCACGAGTGCCCGTCCACAGCCGGAAAGTCTTACCTGCAAAAAAAAGAAGATCAACGTTGAGAGAGGGGCAACGTGTTTAAATGAAACGTGAAAGTGTCGAACAAGTTGAAGCCGAAATTATTTCTGTAAACGAGCTTTTGTCAGCGTTAGGCTAAGCTGCCTGATACGAACGACAGATACCGCCCTCCCACGGGCCCTTATGTGCTGCACACAAGGAATACAAATAAAAAATAAATAAATAAATAGATAAATAGAAAGTAAGCGATAACACCGTAGTATATATTTAAAATACGGGACAAGCAAGATCACGGCTTATCATGATTTCCGTGGGTCTCGCTACGTTACGCCCAATTGTGACCGCAAAGGTGCACGTTCTTGATTTCCGCCCCAATCAAAAGAAACGCCACCGTCTCGGCCAAAAACCCAAACGCGTGTCGTCGGAATAGCCGTGCAACAGGTCATCAGCAAAAGTAATAAATACCCGGGGTTTCACGCCCCAAAACTACGATATGACTATGAGAAACGCCTTGGCGGAAGGCTCCAAAGATCGCCCGATCAAACCGGCGTTCCTTAAGGAACACTGACGTCCCAAAGTACACGGACATCTATACGATTTGACCTCAACTAAAATGCGATCGTCGCCGCCGGGTTCGAACCTGCGACCTTCGGGTCGAAAACCAGGCACCGTAACTACTGAGCCACCATGGCGGACGCCATATCAGCTAAACCACCCTGGCGGGTCAAGCATAGTTTGACAAGAGAATATTACACCTTTAAGACTTGGCACTTTAGCGTCAAAGTAGGCGGCCAGCCCGAACCACCATGTGCGTTCCACTGTAAACAAGTTGGGATTCATTTGTACTTTTTCCGCCACTTTAAGAGGCTAATGATATATAGGGTTTAAGGTTTCGAAACCACAGTATGATTATGAGAGACGACGTAGTGGAGGGCTTCGGAAATTTCGACCCCCTGGGGTTCTTTAACGTGCACCCAAATCTGAGCACACGGGCCTACAACATTTCCGCCTCCATCGGAAATGCAGCCGCCGCCGACCGGGATTCCATCCCGCGACCTGCAGGTCAGCAGCCGAGTACCTTAGCCACTAGACCACCGCGGCCACTCTAAGAAGCTAAATTTAAAGCTACCGAACAAACGGGAAGCTTGCGGTAAGAGACAACGCGAAGGTTCCTGCTGAAAACGCCGTAGAGAATCCTCCCACGAGTGAAAGTGCCGCCGGCGCGGAAAACATCAGCGAGCGAAACAAAACACGACGAACACGACTATACCCTAACCTAAAGGAAAAAGAGTATTCGGAGCACGCTTCTAGGATTACAAGCTCCACTGGACGCCACGGTGTGCAAGGCGTGACCTAAGAAAGACGCAGCAAGGTCACCAAGGATTTTTGCAGCACTCAGGGGAGAGCAATATGAATGAGAAAAGCGCTAGAGTGCGTCGCCGCACTTTTAATTTACGAGGAGCATTTGTTTTCATTCCCGTCGTCTCCCAAGGCGAAAGCGGTAAGAAGCCTACCAGCGGAGTAGCATTCACGCGAAACTTGGCTTACAGGATTTTGCACTATGCTATTCGGTGGTGGTGCGCGATCTCAACCGTGAAAGTTGAAAAAAAAAAGGCGAAACTTTTTTTTTTCATTCGTTTTTTGCCAGCTTGTCTCGTACATTATGAGGTACATTCAGGAAAGTATACCTGCACGTATGCATGGAAATGTTAATTAATACATTTGTACGGGTAGAGTCCATCCAAAACTGTCCCGCCAATAAATTTCCATGCTTATTGATGACGATTTGGCCGATTTCGATAGGAAAGCCCACACGACGTTATTATTTTCGATTTTCCTTCTGAAAGTGCTCTACCTCCAGACACGCATTTTATTTTGCGAATCTGCAAATCAATTTAAAATTTGAAAAGTTATTGACGGTCAAGTGGGCCCCCTATGAACCGATCTGTTTGCTCACTTACGCTTTCTCTCCCTCTCTCTCTCTCACTCACAAACAAACGCACGCACACACGCATACGCACAGCGAAATCTGCGAGCAGTGAATGAACTGTGATCCGCGCGGTAGAAGGCGCAAATTTAGAATTGCAGCGTTTCGCGGGAAGGCCTACCTACGCGGGGCGGTTTAGTGAGAGTGCTTGCTGCGCGCGAAATTAGAAATGTTGCAATCTGAACGCGTCACCGCAGCGTAATCACAAACAATGAATCGTCGGGTCCCTGTTGAAACGATCCGTATGCGATGTCCAATAATCCCACATGTTTCCGTAAGAATACATATGTTTCCTATATATTTTCCACATATTTCCGTAAGATTCTTACGGAAACATACGGAATTATTGGACATCGCATACGGATCGTTTCAATAAGGGTGATCAAATGACGCTAATATAAAGTGCTATCACAAGAAAGTGCGTTTCGGTGATAGAAGCTGGCTTCGCACAAGTCTAGACACTCTATAGAGGAAAAGAAAAAAAAGAAGCAAAGCTATAAAAAAAGTCGATTCACCTTGTGAACTATCAGTAAAAATTAAATATGCTGGTTGTGCACAAAGTGAATTCAATGAATCAAGCAATCAGTTGAATAATTAATAAATTACTCCATCAGCCCAAAAACAGTTTTATTTCCTCGCCTTTTATTTTTATGTTTCGATTATGAAAACTATTGTTTCTTTCGATTCACTGCCGATGTAGAAACCGATGTTACTCGCTTGAGTTTGAATCAGCGTCGGGCCAAGTGTCTTTTGCAGCGTCTCTTCGTGGGAATGCGGAAACGGCTACCTAAATCAACCGTCGAGAAACCCTGTTTACTGAGATTAAGGTCAGCCACAGAGTATCGCGACTCATGGAAGGAAGGGCGCAGGTGAAGAAGATAAGCGCGGACAAGAGAGGTCATTTACAGGAGGAACGATTAGGCTTAAAAGACAAACAAAAGCAAGTTTTTTTTTAGATCACGAAAGAAACGCAGTCAAGGACAACTAGGCAGCGAGAAAAATTAAGTATGTAGCGGTGCGAGACACGCGCCTAAGGGAGGTCGTGGAAAATGAGCCGAAGGAAGTTACGAGGCTGATGTGTAACGTGGCTAGAAAAAAAAAGGAGAGAGGGGGATTATAAAGGGAAAAGTTACTACAGAGGAACAATGCTTCAAGAAAGGAACAATGTGTCAGAAAAAGAAAAAAATTGTACGAAAGGTGATAAAGAACAGAGGAAAAGCAAAAAATTAAAACTGTATTACGGCATCGTGCTTGTTTTTGTGCTTTAAAGAAATACCAACGTGCAATGCTATCCGGAGAGCTTGGAAGAAACGAGAGAGGGGTACAGAACAGTAGCGGTCCGAGAATAGCCACAGGTCTAAACAATGCGAAAAAAAAAGAGATGAAGAACAAAAACGAAGGGTGAATAGAAACAGAGAAAAGGGAGAGCCATCTCGCGAGTGCTGTAGGCAGCTGCCACGCGCCGTTTTGCCAACGTTGGTGTAGAGCCTCGAAGAAGATGACAGCGTTATAGAGGAAGGCGTAAGCATTCCATGCGACGTCACCACCACCTTCCTTTCCCTCATTCACTCTTTCTTTATTTTGCCTTTTCTCACTACAGACTCCTTGCCCTCACCCTTTTACGGAGCCCACGCGCTCTTGGCACGATGCACTGTTTGGCCGGCGTTGCAAGTTGGTGGACCCAGACGGGCCAACTCTTCTTCCGAACCTCCTCGCCCTCTCCCCCACACCTCTGACACGTTTTGTTTGGCCACTCATCTTCACTTTCTCTCCCTCACTCTGTCTTACTCTCTGCCATACTCCGGTACTCGAGGAGGGTCTTCTCTATCTTTCGCACGTCCCTTTCTCCTCTGCCTTCTCTTTCTTTCGCCGGTGGCGGTCTGAGAAGACGTCGACGAACCTTTATTTGGACTGGGAGGGCCGCGCAGTCCGACTTCTCCGGTGGGCTCCAAATCTCGCGGCACAGCGTCCCCGACCCCGAGTTCGCGTCTTCTCTCTCCGACCAAAGGAGCAGCGCGAGGGAGGAACACGAGCGACGCAGCACTTCAAGGAAGGCGATTAAAATAAAATAGAAAAAGAGCAACAACAATAAACAAATAAACCGAAAACAGTACGGTAAGCTCGGGAGACGAATTAGTACTGCGAAGTACCGAAAAAAAAAAGAAGTTAACAGCATGAGAAACGGAAAAGGGCAACGGAAGTGGCAGAGGAAGCGGCTGAGGAAGCGAGAAAGAATGAATATGGGTGCGTAACATGGAGCAAGCGCGAAAAAATGACAACGGCACGTCGAAAGCAGCAAGTACAGCGAGGCCCGCGATTTCCTAGAATAATATTAATAGAAAAAAAGATTACCAGGCCCGCTTGCAACAGGGAGCATAATCACAGCCAAAGCTGCAGTACCGCCTTTTATGAAGCGCATTGAAAATTCTATTGGGGCAACTAATACATGTTCACGTGCAAGGTACCCGCTACGTCGTGAGTCATCGCAGTTTTCAAGAAGTACATAAAAGTACCCGCTGTGCCATTCTTCGTCCTTCTGCGGAGAAACAAAGTAGCAAATGCCCATCTGTAAGACACCATTTGCCCCTTTTCTGTGCTGTGACTAATGACGATCACGAATTATGTCCGAGCCCTTTGTAACGGGTAGGAAGCCTTCAAGGACCCACTAGTTGCTAAATTCAAGTTTTGTGGCGCCGCCTGGTTGTTATTTTACTCTTCACCAACGCTATATTGCATATGTCAACCACGTGTTTGTCCGACAAGACGCCTGCACACGAAACTTCAGCGAAGAAGTTGCAAGCACCAGCGAGGCTCTGTGGCAGAATACTCGTCTGCCCCGCAGAGGACCTGGTTCACCCTGGAGTCCTGGGGCGAATGTAATGTACGCAGACATTAATGATGACGATAGTGATGGAGGTTTCGTACTTGCGCCTCAACTGATATACAATTGGATTTTTTCTTTCTTTTTTTTCGCATTTAGCTTCCGCACACAAGAAAAAAATGGCAGCATATCCACGGAGTGAATGATAGAGAGTGGGGCGAAGAATTCGTCCGTCCATGCGTCCATCAGCTCGTCCGTGCGTGCGTCTGTTCGTGCGTCCATCCCTGCGTTCGTCCATGCAGCCACCCCTGCGTCCGTTCATGCGTCCATCCATGCATCTGTCTATGTGTCCGTTCGTCCATCTATTCAACACTCCAAGTACCACCATCTCGCATCTTCTCATCATATATTCCCCATATAGAAGCACCGCCATCCAGCGGACATTCCAAGGACTAAACGAGAGGCGGCACACGCACACTTTCTTACGGCTTGCGCTTCGGGTCCACTTCCCACCTTTAACCACCTCGAGTTCATGGTATATACTAGTTCACTGTATTCATGGCAATGCGGTCGAACGCTCGCTAAACCTTTCGAAAACCAAGGAGGTTACGCCCAGCGAGTATGACGTAGCAAACTTTTTCAGTCAGATAGTGCTCAATGTACATGCCAATGGCTGCTAATGGGAAATGAGAGGCGGAGAATTCGGCTTTTACTTTCTTACGGCTTGCGCTTCGTATCTACTTCCCATTTTTAACCACCTCGAGTTCATTCATGGTATATACAAGTTCATTGTATTCATGGCACTGCGGCCAAACGCTCGCTAAACCTGTCTAAAGCTAAGGAGGTTACACCCAGCGAGTATAACGTAGCAACCCTTTCTTGTCAGATAGTGCTCAATGTATACATGCCAATGGCTGCTAATGGTGATCGCAGCCTGCGTGTTAACTAAAAGCCGAATGCTCCTGTCTCTCATTCCCCATTAGCGGCCATTGACATGTACATTGAGCACTATTTTTTATTGTTCAACAACGCACAGAAGAAGTCTCTCACCGGCACCACCTTGGAGGTCAAAATGTTATACTTGTTACATACTACGGGGGACAAACGGGTGCCGCTATAAGGAGCTTTGCCCCTAAAAGCTGACGCATGAAAATTAAACGTGGAACCTCACACGCTGGCAAGCGCGAGATTGCAACACCACAGACACTAAGCTACGATGGCGGGAAAGTGAGAGAAAGAAAGGCGGAGAAGACGAAGTGAAACTTTTCAGCAAACACGGGGACACCTGATGGACAACTAGCAAGGCTAGAAAAGAGATACAGCATTCTTCGTGACATAGGGAAGCTTGGAGACCCCGAAAACGTAATATAAGGAGCAGAGAAGAATTCCCGCAGTGCGTTCGGTGCAGTGGAGAGAGGCAAGGAAGTGGGAAGAGGGAAAAAAAAGCTGGGCGAGAGGAGGGAGAGGGCTACAATGTCAGCGCATCTAGCAAGAAAAACGGGGACACACTGCGGGGCGGAGCGCAGCTTGGAATCGAGCTCGGCCCTGACTTCAAGAATTACGACACCGAGAGACGGACAGGTATGGCGTCTGCTGAGGAGCAGAGGAATAGAAAGAAAGAGAGAAAGTAAATGAGAGAAAGAGAGAGAGAGGCGGGATACTGTAAAAGAACTTGGCACCCGCAGACGAACAGGCAGCGACGTTGTCGACGGGGATTAATTTGGACGCCACGGAAGAGGCAGGAACGCGAGAGGAGATAGCAAAGAGCGAAAGTGACATCAGATCCCACACACAGAGCCGGTTTTCTGAATAGCCGCGACGCGGTGTAGGCGGGCGTGGGTCGGAAGCCGCATTGTTACGTAAACTTATTTTCGGGCCGCCCTCCGTTTCAGACTGGGCGACGCCGCTCGCGCTGCGATGTCGAAACGCGTGTTTCGTTACGTGATTTTGTTTTCCCCTGTTAGGACGGCCCTTCTAAAAAAAACAAAAAAAAGGGGGGGGGTGGAGAGGACGTCGCAAAATGCGACTCGGAGAGAATACGGTTTACGCGAAGCGATCGAAAAACATCGGGCGCC
Source organism: Rhipicephalus microplus (assembly GCF_013339725.1). NCBI lineage: Eukaryota > Metazoa > Arthropoda > Arachnida > Ixodida > Ixodidae > Rhipicephalus > Rhipicephalus microplus. The sequence continues at coordinate 127,760,597 of NC_051167.1, read as the reverse complement.
AAAGTACTGGCACATTCTAGGAGTAAAAGTTCGCATTTGGTGGCATCGCACAGATATAACAGACGATTAGAACGACTACGCTTATGGGGAAGCTATACAAAGAAGCGCTTAATCTGTTTGATTTGACGATATACATTCACGCCACACTTTAGCGCTGCATTTTGAGTTTATGGCTTAAAATTGCTCTGTTGTTTGAATGCTTAAAAAGAAATATTATATTGGGGGGACGAAGCACCTGAGGATCACGTGAAAACCAATGTTGTCGAGGCTCGTGCTAGTCCCTAGGCGGAGAAGAGGTGTGACACATCTGCGAGCAATGCAACTCTAATTCGCGTATATAACGCGCATATGGTTAAAAAAAATAAAAGGCCAACACCGTCCAAACATCGACATTTATCCACCCATAAATCATTGCATATATGACACAGGAAGATGTCAACAAGAACAAAACAAAACGCTGCTATTCAGAACAACATAGAAGACTACAATTCACAATCTGATGCACACTGCTTTAGGTGGATTTCTAGCAGTTTTTTTTTTCAGCTGCCGCTCTTTTTTTCGTGGCACAAGAATTAGGTACTAGCTTTATCAGCCGCTCTTTTTTCCAAGTAATTAGGCACTATGAATAGGGTCTGCCAAGGTAGTTAACCTTGGCTTTGCCCCCTAACGTCGCTTTAGATTACCACAGTTGAGAGGATCAGATAGAGAAACATAACGCACTTACAACAATGCCAAGTAGGTTCAGTTAATGACAGACTCGACATTGAAGGCTAAGTTCGGGCGCAAGAAAGCAACACTACAACATCTGCACGAGAGACGATGAGCACGACGGCCGCAACAATAACTCGGACGATGAGCTGCACGAAGAACGGAGAAAGAAATTTTTACAGGCACGCATCGATAATAGGTAACCAGCTCTCAACTGTCAACGTGTGTCGGGTCGTCAGCAGATGTCAGTGAGCAACCATTCAACCACTTAGTTAATGAAAATTATTGCAAGTATTAACAATGAAAGAGCTTCCTCTATTTTTACATGTCTTTTTACCCTCACTTTTACTCCATTTTTCCTCTCTCCCCACGTGTAAGGTAGCAAACTGGACGTGGTTTTGACGTGTGATTTGGGCATAGTTGTTGAAAGATACACTTTGTTCGCAGCAAACGACTGTTTAAAATAGCTTCACTCACCTTCAGTTAGCCTTGATGACCAAGTATTAGAGATAAGCTGGCGTAATTTTTGAGACAGCTTCTAATTTTGAATGTCACTAGGCCTAACAAGAAGATCGATGTAAAAAAATCGGCAACATAAATGTTTTCGCGTTTGGTGCGTGGTTCATACTTGTTTACTTTTATTACAAAAATAAGCTTGTAATTATGCTTCGCGCGGTGGCACAGGCAAACATTCTCGTTTTCTTTTCTTTTTCACTGTTCTTTAACCTATTGACCATCCGATTGGTGGCGCCACCATCCCAGACCCCGTCAACGCTATCCCGCTAAACTATAAGACGCTGTCCGCAATGAACGTTTTCTGCACGGTAACGCCATTCCCTTAACCTCCGATTACACGCTAAGGGTAAACTATAACTGTCTTATAACTGCCTAATGTCGCCTAGCGGAAATGAAACAGGTCGCCCCTGTAATAAGGACTTCCTCGCAGTGCAATACCGCTTTGTGGCTTCGCACAACCTTTCCATATCGATTCCGCGCACCGCCACGCAATACAGCGCGCTTACACGCAGCCAAGATTACCTCTGTGTGCGACGGACCTTTCTCGTGGAAACACTGGCCGGAGAAGGGAGTTATGCGAACATAGAGGGAATATACTGGCTGTAGGAGCGTGCCAACTGTTCCGTCTCTTTGTTGACAGTCGATCTTTGCAATCCTTGCTTGATATGCTTGGAAGCCAGAAGTCTCTCTTGGTATTCGTGAAAATAACAACAACAACAACAATAAAAAACTCACGTAAACATGCAATAACCATCACGGCGTTTCACCATTGAAAACGGAAGCCAGTACGACTTCAGTTGAGGAACAAAAGACGACAGAAAGAAGACTGAGCAAGCACACCCTACCACCAAAGAATTTCAGGCATCATCGAATGAGACAAAGGAAGAAGAAAGGCAAGCCGCAAAGGAGTCGGTCACCGGTTGCAGCTGGCGAGCCAATGTCGACGCCACGGATTAAAAAGCACACCCACAAAAGACGAGGATACGCCTTCCCCACCTCGCTTCAATAATAAAGGCACTTTTGAGCAGCACCGCGACTCAAGCGACCGCTTATTCCATTCCACGTCAGCGGCTAGTGCGTCCTTCGAATCCGAGAGCGTCACACTCTACCGTATACCTCCTTTCATTTTTTTCATTTTTCTTTCTTTTCTTTTTCTCACTTTCCACTATCGACAGTGTATATCTATCTCTATATACCAGGCTTTATGCCCAGGCCCATCTACTCCGGTGCACCTAATAGGCGTTTTCTTCGGATCCCCCCTCTAATGACGACTTAATGAAGCGAGCACGGAGTACAGCGTCGCCGCAGCGCCAAGAAGAAAGACGGAGACCAAAGGCCAGAAAAGAGAGCAAGGAAAAAAAAAAGGAAGACCGAGAGCAGCGGTCTTTCAGGACCCACAAAGAAGGACCCCCCGAGCTAATTGTCCTACACGCCGTGGGTTTGGGGAAGAAGCAGTAGCAGACGACAAGCCCACTCGAGCGTTGCCAGCAGACGACGCGCTTCCTGCCACGATAATTTAATGGCACTATCTGGGGCGAAATCTGTGCAGCACTGGTGCATTTTGAATCGCCCCTAAAGAGCCATAGTATTCGTTAAGCTTGGGAGGTACGCCACCTCATAAATGCATAGGTGAGATTTCACAAGTTAAAACATGTATCGTGGCGTCGTGAGGACTTTGATGTTGCAAACATTGCGTATACCCCCCCCCCTCACCCATGAATAATGTGGTGTCCATACTCACGCCCGGTGAGTGAGTCTGAAACGAACTACCACGTTTATTGTAGCCTTGAGAAAAAATAACGATGTGGACAACCTGCGGTAATGGTGGAAGCTGGATGAACAAGGGAGCTTGGGGGCGACCTTGATAATTAGCAAGCTGCAAATAAGCGTTGTTTTAATGAGAAAATCTTAAACGACATGGTGTGCATTGCCTTCATCAGTAAGGTTTCCACTGAGAAAAGTCCTAAATAGCATGGTGATTTAGGAAGGTTATTAATATATCACTAATTAGAAATATGTTAAATTCCAAGTTCCAAATGAACAATACCTAATTAGCACATCATTATTAATCGAGGTTCCCTCATCGTTCCTGTATGTTTTCATGTTTTTTCTCACTTTTTTCTGTTTCTGTCCCTGTGCTTGCAATGACATGTCAATAAAAGATCTTCTTAGACCCTACTAAAACTATTCTGATACAGCATACTGTGCATGTATATACAGGTTACGCTCAAAACATCTAATTCGTGATGTTTTGCCGCCAGCCCCGCCGCGGTGGTTTAGTGGCTAAGGTATTCGGCTACTGACCCGTAGGTCGCGGGATCGAATCCCGGCTGCGGCGGCTGCATTTCCGATGGAGGCGGAAATGTTGTAGGCCCGTGTGCTCAGATTTGGGTGCACGTTAAAGAACCCCAGGTGGTCGAGATTTCCGGAGCCCTCCACTATGGCGTCTCTCATAATCAAATGGTGGTTTTGGGACGTTAAACCGCACATATCAAGCAATGCTTTGCCGCTAATTCATGAGACTTTAAGCCCCTTAGGTACGACTGAATAAGCGCCTCCATATCTGTTGCATGCAGTTAGATGGGAGAAAGCATACTGCGTGGTACGACGGACAGGCACACCAAGACACACATATATGTGGGTAGAATAAATCTGAGTTATACGTCCGTGTGTCGAATAACCTCAGCTCGGACTGCTCCACTGCGACCGCTTTGTTGACAAGACAAAGAAATTTTCGCGTACATATACATCGGCATTTCACGTCTTCCAACAAAATAATCTTTTTTGACATGTTGCCTTCACAGAATCTGTCCATTGTGAAAGGTCCGGATAGCCATTGTGTATGAATGAAGTCCGTGCATTGTCTACAAAGTAATTTATCCTGCCGACCCGCATAAAGGATGAACTATGCATTGACCAGCAGTTACCGCGCCGATAAAAAGAAGTGCATAAAAAGAATAGAACATTCGTCGGATTCTAGATGCAAATAAAGCACGGCATGCCGACAATGCTCTGGCTGGTGAAAGCATGAAAGGAGGTAGTGTGAGCACGTGAAGTCCACAAATGCCTTAGAGAGCAGAGTCATTAATCAGGCGGAGAAAAAAGGACCATTTCAGGAAGCGTTCCAGTTGCTGCAGTTTGAACGAAAAGGAGACTAAGGAACTGCAAGATATATGCTGACTTGAGAAAAATTTTCAGCGGACTCTGTATGCATTGAGAAAAGTAGGGAGGAAGAGAGGAAAAATTTTACGCCTTATGAGCCAAAAAGAGAGCTATGATAATGACACCTGCCTTAGTGGGAGGACTACGGGTTCCTTAATTTTGGTCGCCTGATATTCTTCAACCCAAATCTGCCGCAAACCAGTGCTCTTTTTATTAACGGCACGAGCATACAGTACACACTTTTCTCTTGAAATCACTAACGGTTTTTTCCAGATAAAAAAAAAAGTGCAGAATCAAAATGTGGCGCAGTATCGACTGCTGTGGTTCAATTTAAGAGCTGCATTGGTCACTTGTGGCACTTCAGCATAATCTTGTGTATGGCAAAGAACCAATTACCCGTGGCAGTTAATTAGGACATAAGTTCATTGATTGAATTCATCGAAAAGGCACACGTTTCAAGTGGGCCCCCCTCGCACACGCATGCGAGGGCGGCCCACTTGGTGAGAGTGGCCCACTTGGTTGTAGTAATGCGCAAAAGGTAGTAGCGCACATGCGAGGGCGCCATACTTTTCAAGTGGGGCGCCCTCACGTGCGCTTACTACATTTTCCGCCTAATTTTTTCGCCGTGCTGCTACAGAGTGGAACAACCTATCCTGACCAGATCGTTGCCCGTCACTTGCCCGTGTGCGTCTACGGAGAGTGTCATGGCGCACTTTCGCAATGAAAGCGTCATTTTATTTTTACTTTGTACTGTTTAGGTATATAGGTAGTTGCCCTGACGTAATAACACATCAGCCCATGCACTCGTTTGTATTTTTTCTCTCTACAATGTTCAGTTATGTATTATGCAAACGTATAGCACATGTGTTTTTTATCTTCTTGTATTTCCAGTTATGTTCACGCAAATTACGTACTAATGTATTCCCACCCCTTATGTATTACCCTTACCAAGGAGTCTTTAAGGTAACAAAGTGAGGAGAAGTTTTCTTTCCAGCTGCTGAGATGGCAAAGCCACCCAGTGGAAGAGATCTCAACTTCATGCTTCTTTACTACGTGCAACCATGAAACAAGAACCACCGCACTCGTGAAGTGTCCTGATGTCCCCTTTCCAGCGCTCACGTTCTACTTCACTACTTCAGTCTCTGGGACGTAACCTACGAGCGGCGTGGCACCAGTCAACATCTTTTCGCTAAAGTCAGCCTCATTACTCGTGGTGATGTTCCGGTCAACAGAGCGCTCATGTTGCGCAATTATTATGCATTAATGCAAAACGCTTCAGAAAATAAGTATACCAGAAGTGACTCAGGAGGAGGGGGAGGAATAAACGTTTATTTTTCGAAACGGTATAGCAGTGCAAGTTCCACTTCTACACTAGGAAAAAAAAAAATTTCGCCCCTCAATTGACGCGGCACCACGTAGGCTGTCCGACATCATGCAAATCTACGGCTTCCAAAGTTAGTCGGCCAGTGTGAAATGAATACTTAATCACACTGAATAGCTTACTTGACCTGCCACCTGAGTTTACAGGAACAGACATTTATATGCCTGCAGTTCTTCACAGAATCAGGAGTTTCTACTCTAGCACCATCTATGCAGCCGAACAAGTTATAGGCAGCCCCAGCAACGGCGAGTGGTGGAACAAGAGCGGGAAGACGAGCTCCCCCCCCCCCCCCCCAAAAAAAAAAATAACTTCGCTCTGTGGACAGGCCAGTAGTACAGTAGGTCGTAGACAAAACAGCGTTAGTCCAATGAAGACACCAGGGAACACAAACGCTGAGGTGGCAGTCGTCCTACGGGTCACTTCCAATTTTTTTTGTTTATACTGAGGAGACAATTAAAATTAACTCTGAAAGTCTCTGCAACTGAAAAACGTAGTTCTTCATGCATGTGATGTAGGGTGTGGCAACGCACTATACCAGAAGAAGGCATTAGCTAACAGTAAAATGAATAGATGGGTAGATAGCTACAAATTTATTGAACGTCCAGCAAGATTTAAAGCGACCTGGGCTTAGGTCTCTCACGGGGTAATGTCGAGGCCTTGCCCCAACACCGCCTCATAGGCTTGCTGGACTGCTCACGTTCGGATGCCGACGTCTTAGCTGCGCATAGCAGCAGCCCACCTAGACTACAGGGTCCCCGGAGTAACTGTCATCGTTCTGGTAATTATACTACACTCACACAACAAGTGTTTGAGTGTTGCTAATCTTTCCTGGCACAATTTGTGCGTGCCGTCCTCATGTTCCTCCGCGTATATCAGTAAACTAGAAGGCAGAAAATATTTAAAAAATCGTTGAACAGAGAACAGCGTTGCTTCTAACATCTCCTTTTCAACGAAGACTGGCCTCACGAAAACATGTCCTTCTGTCTAAACCTTAGCTCAGCGAAATTACCGGTTTAGGATTTCTGACCTGGCAGAGGCAAGTTGTGCCCTCAAAAACATACGTCGAGCGATATTTACTATTTAGTAGCTTTCCATGCTCAAATATTCCAAGCATGACGAAGTCATAGCCTCTTGTAGATACGCTGGCTTTAGATATTTTCGGTAGCACGATTTCTACCCTGGTCAAAATAAGTCTTCTGGTCTAAACGTTGGTTCCAGCAATATTCTATGTTAAACAATTTCTTCATCAAGTGGAAGATAGGTTAACTTTGTAAGAATGGCACCAGCTACACATACGAAAATGTACATGCCATTAGGTACACTTCTTCGAAAATAGCAAAGTTCCTCGACGGCACATACTTTTTAGACTACGTACAAGGCCGCTGCGTATTGCCCTGCCACCGCACGATGATTTGCACTTCGTATCCGGCAAGCAGAACAACTTCACTAAGCTTGCAGCCTTAATTAACCGAACACTGTTTTATCACACAAAAATTGAGCACGAGATCTTTCCGCGCAAGGCAAATGCTCCATGACGCAGGAAAAAAACTCGTTTAGCGTAAATCACTTCCTTCCTACTCGCCAAAGCAATTAGCCGATTCGGAAATTGTGCATGTGCCCAATACACGACAGCACGTAAACCAAGAACACAGTAAAGTCTGTGATGAAGCGACCAACTTCAGTTTCGTGACATACCGCTTTTGCTTTCGGCCACAGAACCAAGTCAAGGCGCTTTAACATGGCCGTCCTGGTCAATTTAAATAATGATGCACCAGTAAGTTTGTATGTTTGAATGTGTAAAAGAGCAGCGCAGCGAAAAAGCTTAGAGCAATCAAGCGAGTATCAGTGCTGCGTACGTAATGTCCGTTACAGCTTTGCGTACCTAACAGCACACCGTTTCACATAAAGTACATGCGATCGCTAAACAGCATTTCGCGAAACGAAGCGTTCTTACGTACGCAAGACCGTTACGGATGTTACGCATGCAGTACTCAAGCTCGTAAAATCGCGAGTTAATTTAGGTATCCCAACGTGAAAACGTCATTTCCAGCACTAAAAGTCAGTCTACGTGTATGCTTGACAAACGACGCTCCCCACACACATACAAGACCTAATCGCACTGTATATATATATATATATATATATATATATATATATATATATATATATATATATATATATATATATATATATATATATCGGAAGGACAATAAACCACAGCCAGCACAGCATTAGGTACAACACGATAACAGCGCGGCTGCGAATATGGCAGCTAACGAAACAATACGCGAGAACGGCAGCGAGAAACGCGCGCGCTAGCGAGAGAGGCAGTTTTCTCCACTACACGCCCAAACTCGGCGGCGGAGCCCAACGCCGGGCTCCCTTCTTCAGCCGGCAAAAAAGAAAAGCAAAATATGGAAGGAGGGCGGCGGCGAGAAGCAAGCCATCCGGCAGTTGCACCCACCCCGGCGGAAAGCAGGCGCAGAGGCCTGCAGTGGACTGGTCCACCACCATCCCTCCGAGACACGGGGAGAACTAACCTCCTCTCCCGTATCCTTCGATTCCTCTCGCTCGCTCGCGGCGGCAGCCCAGTCACCCACGCGAAAGCCGCAGGGAGCGCCGGGAAGACGGAGGATGGAGAGCAGCGGCACGGTGATGATGATGCGGAAGAGGTGAGAGAAAGAGAGAGAGAGAAAAGCGCTCATCTTTCTCGACTCCTTTCCCTTTGCTCTTGCTCCGCATATCACCGGAGGCAGGCGAAGAGAACGTCCTTCTCCTCATACTCCATCCTCTTCCATCCTCTTCCGATCCCTCGCTCTCCATCCTCTTCTCTCCTATAAGGCTCCCGTCTCCGTTTTCCACACCCTTCCTTCCTTTCTCTCGCCTCTTCAGCCTCCTGTCTTCATTTTTTTCATCCCCGGTCGCTCCCGCAGTAGCGGGCGGCCCCTCACCCGGCTCATTCGAGTGGTTGCGTCCGCAGCGCCCAAGCCGCGTTCACCGGGGCCTCAAGCAACCCCCCTCCGAGCGATGCGAGCCTCTGCCCGGTGCACCGTTACCGTCACCCCCCCTTACTACAAACCCGAGGCTTGGCTGCCGCCGCCGGCGCGAGTGTTACACGGGAAAGGCTGCTTCACGTCGGCGCAGGGAGCACATGCCATCGGAGAGTTCTTTCTCGCAAGATTCGTCAGTTACGGCGCGCAAGTGTGTTACCGAATTTTCTTTCTTTTGATACCCGTTATCTCTTTCATTTTCGTTTTTTTTTGGGCGCGTCAGTTTTGGTCCCAATGTTGCCCGATAGGAGCTATGCATTTCGAGACCGACTTGAGAACCGGCAATCGAAGTTGCAAACGGAGAAGACGAAACTGTTGACTGAGAAAAGTGGAATGCCGCCGCTGAACGACGTCAATGATGGGCTGTGAATTCAAGCGAAGACCTCGACGAAGGAAGGCGTCCGGAGCTCGACGCGGAGACCTACGGAAGCTGCGGTGGAGGCTACAGAATCGGTGATGATTACGCGGTTAACTTTGCTACGCCTGCAAAATTTAAATCGCGCTCGTTTTGTACGTCAGGCTTCTTTTACTAGGCACAGAGCAGTGTAAAATTTAGATTGCGGAAAGGGTGTTGTCGCGGTCGGCGGCGGTAGATATCACAGTTTCGGTATTCGATGTAAACGAGATCCATCGTGTGTTTAAGGCGAGAAATGTAAGGCTAACGCAGGCACTTGCGCTTCGGCAGTATAATGAAAAGATAATGACATCGTTTTGTCTGCGAGATGTTTCGATGGAGGGTTCGGAGTTAGGTCTGTAAGATTGAACGCTGTTGAGGTTGCATGTGGCCGACAACGCAGGGGAGTTGTCACGATTTGACGACACGTAACAAACAGTTTTTTTTTCAATCTGAGTTAGTATTGGCTAGCATCGGCATCGTTTGGAGACTTGGAGCCAAAAAGTTTGAGCTGTTATCCTCCTCAACAGTGGTTTAGTACGCGCACTGAAGCTTCAAAGGTAGATGGGTATGACGGCGTATCATCGAGGTCGTAGACTGCACACAACAGGCGCCTAAAACATTCGCTGCGAAGGTTACCGTATCTTGAGTCGTAAATGTGCTCTTGACGCAGGTTACGACGTGATCGGCCAACTAAACAGATTATCAACGTCCATCGTCTTACTTAAAGAGAACGCCTAAAATGAGCCGAGTTATAGCGCTTAGCTTAGGCTCCAAAAGAACTTAATCTTAAAGTTGCTTCTTAGACACTTCGAATAACGAACCTAAATCAGAGTATGGTGCATTGATTGCGGGAGAAATGCGGCAGTGGTGCTACCACTGCGATCGTTATAATTTTGATTTAAGTGCGTCGTACGGTTAACGCTGATAACATGGCTAGCAAAAAAAAATAAAACGAACGAAAACGCTGATTCAAACTAATTATTGAGGAAGCCAGTGGAAACGTCATTCGTCGGTCGAGTACGCGACAACGACCTTCGGTCTGTGGCTTTTGGGGTTTAGGCTTGCGAAATACTTACACGGAGGTCAAGTCTTCGTAGAGCTACTCGTAATACATAGCTACGCGCAACGCACAGCTACTCGCAGGGCAGAGCTACGCGCAGTACATAGCTATTCGCGGTGCAAAAGCTGATCGCCGAGCATAGCTATTCGCAGTGCGTTCACGTTTCGTTGTCAAAGCCTCCGGCGCAGCGTGCAGGCGTTTTCGTCGCGACGCTGACAGCTTTGACAGTCCTTTCGGTTCGTAGTTCTCGCGATTCTGTCGAGATATCAAGTCCTTTCATCTGAGATGCTGAAGAAGTATTTTGAAATCCTCACGAAGCTCGCCTCCCTGAAGAGAGCTTTACATCGGGACCTGAAATAAGGAAAAAAAAAAGGATCGCTTCTTTTTTGACCCAGCGGGGGAAAAAGAAAGTTTGCGACGTGTCTGGGATGCAACTAGGGAGTTACCAGTCTTTTCCTCCCCCTTTTTGTTGAACGACCACGGCAAGACGCCGAAAAATACAAAACGCCGATTCATCGACAACGGGGAAAAAAAGGGCATCCGTGGAAGGAGCAACAACAGCATCATCACCATCACTGGAATCGAAGGAGGATAACATCGCCATTTTTGTTTTTCCTGCCCCAACACGGCTCGTCGGATCGTTGAAGGAGCAAGGAGGTGTTTCCGAAGGAGAGCCAACAAAAACGCAGGTGGGGATGTTTTCACATTAAAAACAAACACACAGCGAAACGTAAAAGTGCTGCTACGACACAAAAAACATTTTGAACAAGAACAACATTAACGAAAAGGAGCGTGTGGGCAAGTAAACGTGAGGTTGTGCGGACGCACTTTTATATTGCGTGCTTGCGTGCTTTGTTATAGAAATAGAAAGGAGTTAGGCCCAGACAAAAGGCTTGAAGGGAGGACGGAGCAGGATTCTTCGAAAGAGCTAGCCCGATGCTGCTCCGTTTCTCGGCGCGTTGATGGCGTTTTTGGCGGGTGCAAGACGGCTGGCTCTTTCGGTAGTCGGCTATTTTCGTTTAGCTCCTCGCGTTTACTCCTCCTCTCTCTTCTTTCTCTTACTCCCCTTTTTACTTTCCTTTTAGAACACGCCCGGAGAGCCAGAGACCCGTCGTCATTCGAGATGTGTGTCCCGTTAAGGAAAAATAAACCAGCGGGGCCCCACGAGAGCGCAGTTTACGGTCATCCTTATTTTCGGCTTATTAAGCGAATACGCCGTGGTGTGCGTGGGAGAATAAAAGCGGTTGAAAGATCAGGTGGCCGTCGATATGGCTGAGGGATGGGACAACCACGCAAGACTTACCGGGAAAGAAAAAGATAGGAATGCGCCGACGAGCGTGAGAGAGGAAAGTCGTTTATACGTAAAAAAAAAAAGAATTACGGCGAGGTACAAAAAGCGAAAAAAATAAACATAAGACCTCGTCAAACGAGATCGATCGTACGGTTGCCACTGTACTAGTGTTTGTCTCAGATTGCGCAGTTACCTTGTTCATCAACACTGAAAGTTTTGATGTCTCAAAACGAGGATACGATTATGAGAATCGACACGGTTTAGGGATCAACGAATTCTGGCCACCTGAGATTCTTTAACGCGCATTCAACTCTGAGCACACGCAGCGCCGCAACATGGGAGAAGGGCGCAGTTCGAGCTTTGCCATGCCTGGGCGTAGCCAATCCGAGGATGATGATGACGATCAAAGTCTAAGCACTTGGGGTTCTAGCACTCCACTTCCATCTATATACGGATGTGTTGCGGCTTTGCGGGAAGCGCGTGGAACGGCCGTTAACGTGACTACTGAGGCAGTGGAGGCGCATTATCATTCCGAGCATTTCGGAATGGGAGCGCAGTCAACTTTAAGGGTAGGTAGCGCCACTACGCTTGCAAAAAAAAAAAAAAGAATTAAAAAAGAGGTGTTCTGATCACCTGATCGAGTTCAACGTCCCACAATTACTCAGCCCACTGCCACAGTCGCATCTGCAGCCCCCTCTCAATCGCTACAACTTAACGTGTTCATACTTTCGTCTGACGTTGCGTGCAGAATCGAGTGAGGCAGGATTTCACGGGAAAATGTAGGCTCGCATTTTGCGAAATCGCTGAACGGGCAATGACGCTGCGACTGACAATTCAACGAGATAACTCGCCTCATACCCAAATAGGAAGTAGTTAAGAGCACAAGTGGACTAACCAAAACGTTGACTTTACAAGCTTAACGGTTTCCCAAACAAGTGAATTCGTATTCGTACAAAAGGTCCAATCGCAACGTCAATGGCACGAAAAGGAAATGACCAACGAGCCGGTCTAATTCGCGATACCTCGTGTAATTAGCCGGAAACGTCGAGCGAAGTGTGATACGTGCAACGATATGCCTTCGAGTGGTCACTGCGCGATGAATACACACACTGTTCCACAGCACGACGTAACTTAACGAAAGCACTTACTAGCGCAAGCACTCAAACGAAATAGATGGTTGTCGCTGCAGCAAGTGAAGGGTGCGTGTGCATGGACGAAAATGCGAATCAGTTGCGACCGAAGATTTCGCGCGGACTAAATTCGTTGCTGGGCCTAGTTGGTTCATATCCTAAATCATGCGTAGCTGGGATTGAACAGAGGACAGATAACGGACACCGAATCGCAGCAGAAGCGCTAGACACATAAAAAGATCTAGAGTGACCGATAAGCGCTATACTGGATAACTGCTAGTACAAAGGACAAGCGCTAGTTACAAGTATCGAGCTGTCCTGGCAAGCGCTAGTCACAGGACAGCGCATGCACAAGCGCAATCCAGCACAAGCGCTCGTCCTGAGCATCATCATTAAGTCTCTGCCCTACGTCGAATCCACAACGTCCCGTATTCGAGACGTTCACGTTTCTCATCCGTGCTGCCTGAACGTATTCACGCTTGGCAGATTGGCGTTCACATAAAAAGAAACACACATTAAACCCAAACAACTTAAAAAAAATGGAAATAAACGGCAAAGGGTAATAATGCCCCAGCCCAGTGCATAAAACGATTCCACATCGGTAACATAACACCGTCTTCGTAAGGCGCGCTTTTTTTCCTTTCCTTCGGCTCGCTGCCGGCGGACCGATTAGAAAGGAAAAGCGATTCCTGAAATGGAATATCGAGGGAACTTTTCTTTTTCTCCTCACATTCAATACCTGTCCTCGCAATAAACTTTGCCGTTATCTCGAAGACGAACATTAGGAGCTTACCCGAACGAAATGAATCTCAGCGCCGTGCGAAGAAACTAAGGTGTAGGATGCCGAGAAATTGAGGCTGGCCGATCGTGAAGATTACCCACTTTTATTAGCTCGGCTGCAGTAGACTTACATGGAGTAGACTTACAGTAGACTAACAGCTGCAGTAGACTTACAGCTGCTTTCGTTTTATTTTGGTTCTTACCATTTATGCGACTTCGTAATCAGAACACAAGGCTTAGGGACGACAGTCATTACCGCGGGCAAACAGACAAGCGGGCAAACAGACAAACTTACATACATACATACATACATACATACATACATACATACATACACACACATACATACATACATACATACATACATACATACATACATACATACCAAAATTTTGGCGTCGTAGGCCCCCAAAAATTATCGCCTCAAAAAAAAAAAGAAATCTAGGAGACGAAACCATTGATGTCACTGAAGCTACGAAAATTCGCATAACCTTAGTAACTAGCAGTGTGTAACCTCGTAAGCGATGGAAATCACAAGGCGATAACACAAGACAGAACCGCCAAGAAAAAAAAAAAAAAAACAAGCGTTCCTCAAATGCTTGCGCATAGTTACGCTAAGAGTCAAATAACCATCTGCGGGGCTGTGCTATTCGTGAAATTTCGGGATATCGCCACTGGTACGTTCCGAAGCGTTTTTTCCAATAAAATAGAAAAGGTAACGTGCTGTAGTGCGACAAATATTATCCAGCCTGCTTGCGATTGATTGATTTGTGGGGTTTAACGTCCCAAAACCACCATATGATTATGAGAGACGCCGTAGTGGAGGGCTCCGGAAATTTCGACCCCCTGGGGTTCTTTAACGTGCACCCAAATCTGAGCACACGGGCCTACAACATTTTCGCCTCCATCGGAAATGCAGCCGCCGCAGCCGGGATTCGAACCCGCGACCTGCGGGTCAGCAGCCGAGTACATTAGCCACTAGACCTACGCGGCGGGGCTGCGACAAATACTATACAGCCTGCTTGCGAACTTCCCTCAAGTGCTGTAGGCTGGAGTTAAGAGGAATCGCTGTTGCGAACTCGTAAGAGGTTGAAAGAGGTGACGAAGCGGCACAACCGGTTAAATGTACTGTGAGCGCGGCAACGTCACACGCAGGCGCCATCGAAGCTATAAATAGCTAAATAAAAAAAAACAGGCTACCACGTTATCCAGCGCTTCTGCATACGCTAGGCGAAACCCGCGTCGCTTTTGCGCCCCACTTTATTCCATCCCACAAAATGTTGTCTTGAAGGCGAATACCTCGCGCGTTCGGTGGGACGAAAATCGTAGCTACACGCCTAAGGAATGAATCGGGAAGTTTTGAATCTCCAGAAAGTATCGTAACTGTTTTACGAAATATGTCTTTCAGACAACCTTATCTTCACAGTAACGCTAGAATACGAAAGTGTGAACTACGCTCTGCGTTGCATTCCCACTCACTCACTCACTGTCTCTCTCGCTCCCATCACACACACACACACACACACACACACACACACACACACACACACACACACACACACACACACACACACACACACACACACACACACAAAGTACGGAAATAGAAACCAGAAAGAAGAGCCCCGCCCAATGTGGAAGGGTGTAAGGACGAATAAAGGAAGAGAGGCCGTTGCTTTTAGTCTAACACAATAACAGGAACAGAGCCCAAACTGAAACTGATAGTAAGACACATTAACACGCCCCGTTCAATCTCGCAGTAGAAGGTTAATGCGAAAAAATATGTCACGGGAAAGTGAGAGAGAAAGCGAAACCCTAACGATACCTTGGAGATGTGAACCTTTTTCATATCTCCAGCCTTGTTGACTCGGATGTCACGTGATAACCGTGTTACATGCAGTGAATAACGCGGACGCACAAGAAGTCCATGCAGTGACACACGTATACACATAACGGAGTTATTCCTCAGCCTTTCACCACGGGTTTTAGGTTTCAACTATTACAATACCGGACTCGCTTTTTAAGCATCGCCATTTTCAAGATAGCTTTAGTCTCGAAACAACTCCGTCTCAGCGATCCTGGCGCTCAGCGTACCGGCTCAAAAATAAATAAATAAAAGGACGCCACGGTGCGTGGAAAACCCGGCTTGAGAGGGCGGCGTATTGCACGCCACTGTTTGCCCGCGCAGCCTCCCGCGCCAGCATGACAATGGAACGCATCACCGCTCGCTTCCCCGCATAACACCCCTCCCTTCACATCGCCCAGGCATCCAGTCCTTGCCCTCCGGAGCCGTTGACAGTCTGAAAAGACGACAGCGCAGGCGCGCCAACAACGCCGTGCTCGCCTAAATGCTCCTCGGGCGTCCATTGAAACGTGCACACAAAACACAGGCGCGCCAGTGCGGGATGCGGCGGCGTATAAGAGAGGCGCGACGCTACGGTCCGCTATGCTACGCCGGGAGAAACGCAGGCTGCTGTCGAGCGTGCTGTGGATAAGGGAATGGAAGGAGAGGCTGCGAACGCAGCGGTATACCGCGCAGGCCTCTAGGCGAATCACGTTACTTGAGCCGTCCCTCTGCCTCACCACTCGGAAACTTTTTTTTTTTTTCTGTAGCGTCGTCGGCAACAATGGCGAACCTTTCGTTTACGGGTGTGTTAGTCGTTAGAAGAGAGAGTAAAAGGGACGCATCCTTTCTAAGGTGTGAATGAAATAGAGCGACCGAGACGGTCACCTGCCGCCTTGAGAGAGAACAATGAACGATGCTGGGAGTAAAATATTCAGGAGACAAAGGACATCGCTAGGGTGAATGGAAAAAGTAAAGGGAAGTTAAAGGTTGTAACAAAGAAAAAAATGATAGATAGATAGATAGATAGATAGATAGATGACATACATACAAACATACCTACATAACTACATACATGCATACATACATACATACATACATACATACATACATACATACATACATACATACATACATAACTACATACAGATATCTGCAATATTTATTGCACTTCATAATGGCAATGTTCGTTATAAGATGTATAATCATGATGTCCGTAAAGACCTTATTAATTCCTCATTACGTAATAAACAACAGCTTTTGTAAGGTATTGATACTAATGAAGTGTTCGGTATAAATGGGGGCGACCTTAATTCTTCTTACGCGCTTGAACAGTGAGGAGTTTTGGCAATCAAATTCTGCCCTCGGATATTAAAAAAAAATAGAGAGCTGCACTCTTGAGCGAAGCAAGATCCGATGAATTTTAAGCGAGCTTCCACTTGAAAGCATTACTCGTGAGTTCATTCTCAACTGCGATGCAGGCAGCAGTTTGCCTGGAACAAACGAAACCCCGAACTCCAGCGGTCTCACCGAGGATCGGATGCCCGTTCTGAATTCGAAGAAACATCTAAATACGAATTTGAAAAGCTTACACACAAGCTTTTCGCAGGAAAGAACAATTACCAGAAAGATGAGACTCTTAGTACGTTTGCATTCGCTAATATAGCGGTAGAATCAATTATAGGGGCTTTAAATGTCAAATAAACAGAAGCAAGGAAAACAAAACACGGTGCAAGATCGTTTAGTCCAAGATCGTTTCGTCTCGCGTTCCATGACCATCGTCTTCATCACAGACAGTGCTTTCGGCGGGAGTTGTAAAGAGGCACAATGCCAAACCTTTAACCAAGAAAACACGTTCAAGCGCTACAGCTTGCGGTGTTCCTACGTTAGCGCCGAGCGTTGATTGGCCGAGACGTCAGTGACGCAACCAGCGTTGATTGATCTGTGAGAGCATTGTTAGCGAACGGCTTTTATGCGCTACTGATTGGCGGAATTGTGGGGATCAGAAAGACGGAACTGATAAGATGAAAAAAAAAAAAAACACGGGCTGGGTGGTCTGGTGCCACAGAAATAAACACGAATTGAAACCTCATCATCTCGCTCAAATACCCCTTCTCGTTGAAAAAAAGACGGGCGAATCTTGAACATTCTTCGCAGCAGTTTAATAATACCTGAAGTTTTACTTCGCAGAAAACTACAACAATGCATGACAAGCCATAGTGGAGGGCTGCAGGAATTCGTTTTTTTTTTTTTTGGCTAGGATACGTTAGAGCCATCAACATATCCCATCAACATGATACTATCATTAAATATGCACAGAACCGAGCGAAAACAGAACCAATAAAATAGTTAGGTGTTTTCCTAACGTTCACTGGCATGTCACAGTTTTTCGCCTTCACCGCAATGCGACCTGCATGGTCGCAATCGAACCTGCGACCTACGGGTAGTTAAATACGTAGATCAGGACGAAAGAAAAAAAAAGTGATAATAGATCCGAAGAACCCAAGAGGTACCGTCACCGTCACCATCGCCGTCGCTTTACCGAGCTTGAGTACCTTTTCGTTCCCACCTACCGAAAGCAATTCCCATTATTCGTCAGATTTTCTTCTTCTTCTTTCATGTTCTCACTTCATGTGCAGTACAGGAACATGCGGCATCCTCCATTTGCTTTTATTTCTATTTTATTGCGGAGCTCAAAAGCAAGCTGGATTATCGTTTGTTCAGTAAGGGCGAGAAATGGCGTCTCCAGCATTGAGCGAACGCTAAGAGGATTAATCTGATTTCATTCGCCCCACTTCTCAACTCTATTCCAGGCGGGTAAAAAAAAAAACATATATAGACACGCTTGTCCCAGACAGCGTCCAATTTGTTTGCATAAGCTCTTGCCGTTAATAGCTGAGTAGATGGCGCGCCGTAGGCGTCTCTCACGCTGTGGCGCTGCGGGCGATTAATTAGAAAAGCGGCCGGAGCGTGGTCTGTACACGTAAGGCTTAACATTCCCGCCTTTTTCCGAGTCTACATAAACGATTACTGCTATTCTTATAGACTGATCGATTGAGAGGCGCGCTCCTAAATGTTGCAGTCTCTGGGCGTGTTGCGTGTACAGTCGTGAACGAAGTAAATAGCAACAAGATAGTGTTTGATTTTGAAACGCGTTACAACGTTGTTGTTGCAAACAATACGGGTAGTACAAGCGCAGTCTTGGCCTGCAACCTTAGTTAGAGATCTAAACCAACTTTAGCCACCACACAAATAACGGTCTGCTGACCCGCAGGTTGCGGGATCGAATCCCGGCTGCGACGGCTGCATTTCCGATCCGATGGAGGCGGAAATGTTGTAGGCCCATGTGCTCAGATTTGGGTGCACGTTAAAGAACCCCAGGTGGTCGAAGTTTCCTGAGCCCTCCACTACGGCGTCTCTCATAATGATATGGTGATTTTGGGACGTCGAACCCTATATATCAATCAATTAATCAATCAATCAATCAATCAATCAATCAATCAATCAACCAATAACGGTCCCACCCTCAACGGCAATCCAGTAGTTATAGTGATGAACTGCTGATCCGCAAGTCCCGAGTTCGAATTCCGCTGGTGGCGGCCGTGTATCGACCGAGGTAAACGCTAGATGCTCGTGTGGTTAAACTTGGGTGCACGCCACCGAAGCCCTAACAGTCAAAGTTTTTTCGAAAGCCTCTTTTATGGCAACTCACGTAGACATATTGTTGTTTTGGGACTCCAATAATTATAACTATTAACGATCCGAGTAGCCAGTCTTCTGATATTAGTCTTCATGCCTGGTCTAGTCCATAATTTCTTGCCCGGGTTTAATTTGTGCACAAATGAACACAAGGATTGCGAATGTAGGAAGTGAAGAAAAGACGACACATTTGTGATAAAGATAATTAGAAAAAAAAAAGCCACACCTATCAACTTCAGCCGTCAAGCAAGTTTAAATATGACAAAACTTAAGTAATGCGTAAAATACAAAAGCTCCAATAAACGTCAAACGTCATGGCGATCGTTCGGGATCAAAGTACGGTTCTATTAAGTAAAAGCTTACGTACCTAGGCTAAAAGTGCCGCCAAGTTTCTGCAAGAGCACCACGTCTGTTTCGAGACTACGGATGTCCACACCGATGCTAAAAAAATATTAAAAAGAAATCATGTTCCGGGAGCACTTTGGCACTTAGCGTTAGTTTGACAAAACACACAGCTAAAGGCAAAACCTAGGGCGTAAAACGAACCAGCTGGAGTGGGATTCTCGTTGCAAAGTCCAAGATAGATGACCCAAACTATATTCCTGTAGCATTTATGGTTTATCTAACTTTTTTTTAACAGACCCATAAATAGCTCTCCTAACAACCAAGGTGCGTGTGTGTGTGCCTTTGTGT
The DNA here is from genome assembly GCF_013339725.1 of Rhipicephalus microplus. NCBI lineage: Eukaryota > Metazoa > Arthropoda > Arachnida > Ixodida > Ixodidae > Rhipicephalus > Rhipicephalus microplus. The sequence continues at coordinate 127,740,887 of NC_051167.1, read as the reverse complement.
TTGTGTGTTTGTGTTAAGTCGCAAAGACCTCAAAGTGATCAAATTTCGGGCGCAACTTCTCAGGTGATCAACACACCACGAAGAGAGATGAAAAGTAAGCCAAAGTTAAAAAGAAAGAAAAAAATCCTTACGTTCATCTTTTTCTCTGTCTGCGCATGGAGATCTCACAGGGTTTTTTAAAACTATACCGTTCGCCTCGCGACCGACGCTAAAAATTGACGTGACGGGAGCAACCGAGCGTTCAAAACTTCCGCCAAAGGATAAAACGAAACCGAAGCAGCTGACAACGCCAGGGCCCAAAAATGGCGATTGTAAATACAGAAACTCTACTCTCCTCCATATTCTGGGAGCCTCGTATCGCGTTTCCCACGCCGCGAGCTCAGACATAGAAACACGCAAGAAACTAAGACTTTTTTCAGCAGAACCCTGGTTAGGGCATATTTTCTCTTTCCATAAAAGCGATTGGGGAAGGGTCCACGCAAAAGTTTTTTTTTTTTTGTCTCGCTAACGCGCCTGCCATCATCGTCTGCTACCGTCAAAGCAGACGACAGAAGAAGCGCGGCCGGCTAAAACGAAGCCAATGCCCCCAGGGCTTAGGCCTAAATTTGTTTCGCGCGGTTCAAGCGAAGGCAGCGCTCAAATTTCAAAAGCAGTGCTGTCGACGACAAAAACAGGCACTCAATCTTCGAAACTGACAGCTAGTACAGTAGAAAGGCCAGGTCATAAACAGTTCGCTACAAAGTAGCCAAAACGAGTGAAGCAAAGTAGTGCGAATGTTTGGTCGCGTTGGCAAGGCATGGCAAATAGCGTTTAAGCGCAGAACCAGAAGAACACGCCGAAGAGAACGCGTGTATCGTGTGTCCTTTTATTTCTCGTCTTGGTGTGCGTGAAAAAAAAAAAACATCACTAGGAACAAAGCGAACACCAACTGGAAATGTGTCCTGCTCGACCATCAAAGAACTTGCTCGAGCCTCTGAGTCAACTTAGCGGAAACCTAGCGTTCAAATGAAGAAGAAAGTCCTGCTCAAGTACAAGTAGAAGTCAATGAAGAAAGATTAGCCAACTGGTATTTTTGATACTTAGACTCAATGGCGGCAGCGTTTGTGTTGTAACTGAGGATACACCCATCGTTAGCCAACGATAATAGTCACCGTGAAGTTTCCCGAAGTCTGAAAAAAAATAATGTAAAGAGATAGCTTCCGTTTCTGTGAGGATGAAAATGAGCAATCCGCACAAAATTTCGCATTGCCTCCTGAAAGGGAAGCAGCTTGTGGGGAATAAAGATACGAATGAAACCTAGCGTTCAAATAGAAAGTCCTGCTGAAGTACAAGTAGGAGTCAATGAAGAAAGATTAGCCAAGTGGTGTTCACGATACTTTGGAAAAAAAAAAATTATTGGGCTAGGCTAATCACCGGGTATCAACTACATCATTCAATAGCTCGTTTCATACTGACAAGGAAAACAAACCTACAGTAAAAGTAATACTGCCATCACAATAAAGGACGGGTCATTAACGAAATGGAATCGGTAGCGTATACACTGAGAAACTGAACACGAAGATGACCGTTAAGATATTATTCACAGCTGCCATGTTGTTCTCAGACATTTAGATCGATCGATCAATGCACGAATCAATCAATCATATGTTTCAACGACACCCCAAACATAGCGCAGGTGACGATCCGGCTGGGAGGGCTATATACGGGCAGCCACGTGTTCCCGTGAAAAGCATCACGACGGAATTCAACACAACGCGCTCGCACTTTGCTGGTGTCACACGAAACTAAGACAACTTTATCGAGTCGGTTTAACGATAGAGCCATCGTGTGTGCGGCTGCGTCTTTGCAGCAGACGACTGATTGATCGTCTGTGCGCGTCACCGCTTGCGTCAGGCGACAGTTTCGTCGCAGACTTCACGAGCTGAATAGCAGAAGCGTCGGGCTGGCCGGGAGTCCGGGAAGGCATCGTGAGGTGATTACTAAAGCAGTTCCAAAAGGGCTGCGCCTTTGGAAGTTCCCCAAATATAGGCGGCGTTCCCAAAAAGGACCGACCATTGAGTCAGAGAGGAACGCAGGAGATGCGGAGACGGTAGAAAAAACAAATGTATTACAACACACGTACAAAATGAGCCCCGCTCGAGCCTCTGAGTCAACTTAGCGGAACGCCGGAATGCGCGTTCGAGGAGGCGGGGGAGGAAGTGCTCCCTAAATGGAAACACACGAGAACAAAAAAAAAAAAACACCCCTAGAAGTTATTTGTACAACGCGCCGGCGTCGGCGCATTCATATACCACGTCTCGTTACACGATTGCGCTCGGCAGGCTTTCAGCCAGGTCAGATACATAGAAAAAGGTTAAGCAGAGTAGTCAACGAGTGTTCCCTAGCCCGTTCTGATGTTCACTATCACACACAAAGGATACGTAGCGAATTTGGGCATTCCTATTGATAGCAAATTTCTGAAATGGTACGCTGCGTGCCTACATGATGTCGCTGAAGTGTTATATCGCGGAGCCCCGACGCACTATAAAGATTTATTGAAGGCAGTCTGAGTGAAAAAAAAAAAAAAATAATTGGGCGCAATCGCTTAAAGGGACTGTCTACCACTCGGAAAAAATTTTTTTCTGATTGTGGCGCCAATGAAAAGATCGTTCATCACATTGGCGGCAACAAGCATGTTTTCTTGCCAGGAAAAAAAAATCATAATTTTAACTTGACGTTGAAAGTCGATAAAAAGTGACCACTAGCGTCATCCAACAACGAATGTGGTCAATCTCGATAATCTATTGGTAGGACGAGAAATCGTCGCAGGTAGAAATATTTTCCTCAAAAACAAACACGTTTAACTTGATTTCGTATTTTATGCACTTGAGGAAGCTTTGTGTTGCGCAAGAGACCAAGTTTTGCTTTTTTTTTTTTCCCTCACGTGTTCAAATAGGCGCACGGTGGCGCTGCCAGCGGTGTGTTCGCTTGCCCGCATGCCTGCTACAAACGGCAGAGAAACGCAACCACGGCGTCTGCCGCCGCTCATGAGAAGAACAAGAAATTGTGTGTGCGCCTAAAATGACCACTGAGGTAATTGTTTTATCAATAACCAAAACCGATGAAGCCTCCGAAAACCGCACGCGGTTTTAGTTTTCGATTTTCACCGCCACCCACCAGTGTTGTCGGCCTTCATCCCACCGATGAAAGGAGACACAACGCGGACAGAAAAATTCTATTTTAAAACAATTCTACGCACTTTCCAGAGAAACTGCAGCAAGGTTGGACGCTTCACATGGTGCGCTTTTTATTTCGACACAGAACAGGAGAGCAATGAAGGACAGTAGACAGTGCTTTTAAACAACACAAGGCGTAGCGATTCTCAATCACGCCATCTATTAGAAAACTGCCAAATATTCGTGCTCTACCCAGCCCGTCTTTTATCGAAAAAGCACGAAGTTCTGAAATCAAAAAAAACCCGAAATTTGGCAAAACAGTCTACCTGTTACAGCAGAACGATCCGACTTGATAATGTCACCGTGTCGGCTATATGAAGTGCATAACGTATAGACCACGACATCATGCATACGCACTAAGTTGAGCTATGACGCCGAAGAACAACGTAAGGTCGTCGGTCTCTCCCTGACCGCCGCCAAGAGATTCCGGCCGACGCTATGACAGGGGAGGATGCCTACGCCTCCTCCCCTGTCATGCTCGGCGCGTGCAAAGTAACTTTATTTACTCTCTCTCTCTTTCTATCTCACCGTAAAACAACATGCCTGTTTCGCCACAATACGTCTCTGCGAAACGGCAAAGTTACCTTTACAAAGTCGATCATTCATCACTTTTAAGGTACTGACATAAAGTGTTACGAGACAGAGACGAAATTAAATAAAATTAATTGGGCGTGAGGACGTGAGGGCGTACCCATCACGGGGCCGACTCAGCCATTATAACTCAGACATAAATTCACAGTGCCCAGATTGCACAGAAGTGTACTGTTCACTCGCGCACATGCTCTGGCAATGTCCCGCGTTACCTCAGGGACCTCTCACCAGTGAGTCCGACTGGGAGGAGGCACTCAGGAGCCCCAATCTCCGAAACCAACTTAAGGCAGTCCAGAGGGCCCAAGAACTGGCGGAACGCCACCACGTTCCAGCCCCGACTCGGGCGTCGCCTACGGTAGCGGCTGCTAGGATGTCCCACGTGGGCACCCTGGTGGCTTAAACTCCTCAGGACCATATATTAAAGTTCTTGACTGACTGACTGGCGTGAGGAAAGATAATGTGAGGATCTACAAATAAAGAGACACAATACGGCTTAGCTATTCCATCAACCAAGATCCCTGTCAATCAGCGATACCCGTTCCCGCGATACCAATCATCAATACCAGTCAATCAGCTGCCTGTCAATCAGCAATAACATATAACGAGTGGGTAGATAAGAACACCAGCTGCAGTATGACGCAGCGCTCAGTAAGCGGTTTATACAAGATAATGCATAATCAAATACTATGCTCGTTACACTCACAGCTTCCATGTAAACGGGGAGGCTAGGTGCGAACACTGCAACAACCTTTACGAGAGAGTGACATCCTACGAGCGAATAAGTTTCTCGGGTCCGATACACATTGTAATTCTTTTCAAACGTGTTACTCAGGATCTGCTGGTGCCTTAATAAACGATTTCGATAACTGGAAAGACTGAACGGACGATATCAAACAACGAAAACAAGAATAAAAAAAACTGATCAGAAGGGAAGGAAAGTCGCGGCAACATAAAGTGGGAAGGGATGTTGAACATACAAAGATTAGACCTCGTTCGAGGAAAAGCTCATTGAGGGACACGGACGGCCGAGAAAATCGCCGACGGAGCGCAAACAAATTAAAGGCGGTCGTCGAGAAACCGGGACTACTTAAAAGCGGGGAATAAGAAGCTACGAAAGAAAAAAAAAGGAATCAAACAAAGTGGGGAAGAAAAAAAATGAAATGAATGGGAAGAACAGCGCAACTCAACACCGCATTCTAAAGGAAGGATCGTACCACCCGAAAAAATACGAGAGACGACAGAAATGAAACAGGGAGATAGAAAGGGGGTTGGAGAGAGAGAAAGTAGACGAACAAACAGATTCCAGCGCCGAATAATTTTTCGCTGGCACAGCCTTCGTCTTGACCTTAGCACTTTCTTCTTTAGCTGGTCAGTTTGAGTCAACATCCAAGCCAAGACGGGCATAAAGTGTAAAAAGAGAGATTGAAATGGAAGAAGGGTAAAAAGGAAGAAAGCGAGTTTCGATGAAAGGCGAAGAGAAAGAAAGGAAGGGCGAAAGTTTAGGGTCAGACTGTGCCCGCTGTCCAAACAGCGGCCGGAGAATCACTTAATCAGGGCAACCTGCTGACGTGGGGCTAGGGCACGGTGTATGGACACACCGAAGAAGTTGACACACGCCAGAACAGAACGATAAAGGATATATAAACAGCGACGGAGATGGGAAAGTGATGAACCAGGGATTTAATAGAAATGAAAAAAAAAAAACTCAAACGAAGAAGGCGTACAGCACGACAAAGTATGATTTGAAAGACCAAGAGAACCTATGAAACCGACGATACAGGTCCCCTCCGTGAAAGTGGAATTGATGAGAAGCTACATTGTGCGCGGTATAACAATTTAAACGTGGCATAAACATAAAAATGCCGAAATATTTCGCTGAAACAAGTAAGTACTTAGAAGTGAGAGTAAAAGCGGTGGTCGATAATTCAGACGTCCCTTTTGAATTGACCCTATCTCGAGGTCCCGTTAAGAATTCCGGGGAGTGGTCCTTTTCATGAGTACTATTCGGTGTTTATTCCCTGAATGCCAACGTCGACAAAAGCGGTGTTTGCACAGGACGCGAGGCCGTCTGATGGCCGCTCTTAAAAACGACGTCTTCGCGACGCCTACTGCATATCGCAGCCTTACACGTCCTGTAGACTATAAATAAAAAAAAAGAACTAGATGCGCCACTTTTCTAATGGAACCTATACTTTGACATTTCCGAGTTTGTGAAATACGCTGCTGATGCTTTCAAGAGAAGGAGGCATGCTTGTATGGTTGTAAACGTTATATACTTACATCCATACCCTACTTCCTTCTTAAAACTGAAGCGTAGTTCGCAAAAGCTCGTGGAGTTATCCGTTGTGATTTAGTGTTAAACACCACCGTAGTATTCAAACACCGCCGTAGTATTCATCGTATCTGATCGCGATCGTAAGCCCGTCGAGAGAATCGCGAAGCTGACAGCACCAATTACGACATCGAAGCTGCAGAGACCGTTGCTATAACGTCGCTTAGCGTCTTAGACACAGCCACTTATGACAGCCAGGAAACTCGAACCTAGTCAGAGCACTAGCACGAATAGAGACATATAAAAACATCGTGCTGGGTTCCTAGAATACCGAATCTGATTGTCATTATCCAATCGAAAAGAACTGTGATACACTTAGGAAAAGTGTGTCCCCGAGAAATATGTAGAGATAGAAGCCCGGCATTTCAACAATGCACGCAAGGCGACACCATCTACAGATGACCAAGTAGCTTCGAACCCTTCGTCTCGCAGTCATTTTACAGCGGCAAAAGCTACTGCATTGCAACATGGCGCAAGAGCCCGCACACCGTTCTTGATGTATGCCAAACGCATCGGACCAACCCCTTTCTTGATCGGCCTAACTATAACGTCTGCTCCAAGTGCACTGTCGCAATTGGTAAAATGTTATACATCACATTGAAGCCTACTAGGAGTCTTCACATCTGCAACCTCGAACTACATACACACGCACCAAGTCATAGCGGCTCCACCGACTAGAGTACATAGAAGTGCAAACAACAAAATAACGTCATGCCAGGGGAACTAGATCACGTGCCGTCATACACTGGTTTGAACTGTGAACTCCCAAGGTGAACTGCAAAGACAATGTTGCCTCACCAAATGCTTCGGGAAAGGCCTCACGGGTGACTCACACAATAGTTCTCCGTCGCAAAGTTTAGCTTCGACAAGGGCATGCTTGGGACACCGTATATAGATAGCTTGCATGGGACGTCACGGCCGTAGGTTCCTAACGTAATTATCTCCAACATGGCGACTGTGATGACGTAAAGACAGCATAGGATAACCTATTTCAATATAATAACAAGGCGGCCGATACACTATTGACCTTCGTACGTCAATAACGACCGAACTTGCATGTGATGTGATAACATCAACGCGACTTCACCGAATCTTGAGCCCGAGGATGCGATAGCGGTTTCAGTGACATCAGACTTATACGTCTGCGGACTGACAGGATAGAAACGAGCAACAAAGAAGACCCCTTTCAAACTTCCTTCTACCACTCTGTTCCGTAGAAGAGGCGTGTAACCTTAGACGTCCCGAGTGAAGTCTCTTCCCAGCCGAGTACTCCCCCCCCCTCTTCCCCCTACTGGGACACGCCCAAAACTCCATGCCCGTTCACTCGTCCTTCCCTCACCTTCCCACCTGCGTCCAGATATGTGACTCACGAGAGCTAAAGACGCACAGCGTCGCAGCATTTTGGGCACACCGGGAGGAAAGAGACGGCAAACACGCAGGGCACCACCGTCATCCGATAGTGGTTCTCTCTCCCTCCTTTAAAAAAAGAACGAGGAGGAAAGAGGATTCGGTCTAAGAAGCAGCTCCGAGAGGGTGTTTTTAGGAGCCCACGTTGGCGGCCACAGGTCCCAGACCCTCATATACCTACCCCTTCCCCATCTACCCCCCTTCCACGTACCGCATCTGTCTTCTTTCGCCCGCTCTCCTTTCTCCCAAACCGTCCCGAGGCGCCGGGTCGGTCTAAAATAAGAGCCCACCCGTACCCTCTCTTTCCCACCACATCTCCACCCTACCGAACCTTCTTGGAGCCGCGTCGCGTGCCAAACACAGCAGCAGCGCGTGCTTGCACACGACTCGACCCCTGGCTGAAGAGCAGTACCTCGCGCTTGAGAGGGCCGCGTTGCCTGTCGGACGTCCCAACCTGAGCATGTAAGGCGCTTCGCGAGGGCCCTCCGTCGCACGCCGGAGATGACGGAATCGCAACGCTGCGCGAACGCCACCGCTAGAGGGTACGGACCCTTCCCTTCCTTGGAACAGTCGTTCTCCGCGTGGCCGCCGCCGCATCTTCCCCCCTCTCACTTGTCAATCATCCTACAAGGCAGTTGTGACGCTGGCACGTAGTGCGATTTTCCTTCATGCTGATCCCTGTTTTTTCACCGTTTCAGATCACGAGACTTCGTTTGACGCACCGGAGGGCTCTAACAAGGTTGCTGTGAGTTCGTATTCGAAAACATTGTTTTTTTTTTTCGCGGTGTATTTTGTTTGTTAATGGTGCGTAGCCAGGAGCAGTTACTTGATTCAGCGTGTCTGCTTAAATTCGTTACCGGACATAAGCCAAATCCAACATGGCTCAAGATTTTCATAATGAAGTAGCGAAGCAAAGAAATTCAATGCACCCTTTTTAAGTGTAAGGCCATATCATACGACGGATTACTCTACATTCATTTGAAATTAGATGAGCGCTAATTTTTTACATTGTTTGTCAAACAGCTGCATGTTAACGTGATCCCCGAAAAAAACGCAGGCCTAACTATTATAAGAGAGCTTGATAACCAAAGGGCGACCTATCTTTCGAAAGTTTCTTAACCTTAACGCACAACTAAATTTGTTACTGTCATAAAGATTTCACGATTTCGGACATGTTGACCCAGTGGATTTAGGTACATGTCTACAGGTCATCCCTCGAATAAGGAAAAAAGGGTGGGCGTAAGCCAAGCAGCGTCACCGTCGACTTCCGAAGAGTGACGGATACGCGAAACTACACGAGAAACTGCGAGAGCGCATCGTCAAGTTTCGAAGCAACGTTGCCACGCCTGGAAGCGCTCACCCGAACGGCCTCGTGGATTCGAACGGAAGACCTTCCACGCCGGTGACCGACGCCGATTTTATTTCTCAAATGACCAACTTTAGCCGGTTGAAGCCGGGCCAAATCGTTATAAATCCTGTACAAAACAAAAACGCAGGTCGCCAATACATTTGGTCCCCTTCAACCAGCTGTGGTCGGCATACCATATCATCGGAAGATGTGCTCCTCGCACAAAACTGGACTCGACTCCTCGAATACGACGCATCGATATTCGTCCAAGAGGAGAAGAGCGTGGACTTGAAGAAGGACGACGACGATGACGATTGTGCTGCTAGTTGTGCGTGTCGACATATCAGTGCGCGAATGTGTTGGGTGTGTTTGTGCGCGAATAGAAAGACAAGAAGAAACTTCGACACGGATCTCCGCGGGCGGGATGACAGAACCAGAGACGCGGTCAAGCGGGGCCCGTTTCACGCGCTGTGACTAAACAAAAAGGTGCTGCGGCGCGAAGCCTTTGATACGCGGCAAACGGAGGAAGACGGGGACTTCCGCAGAATGCCAGGTAAGCATTCCTTTCGTTCTAAAAAAAAAAAGCAGGTTAGTCATCATATCGCAGTCAATTGGTTAGAGTTTTACGAGTACAGTTTGTCAATCTAAACCAAGTCATAGTTTCTCTTCGATGTCCCTTCAAAAGTGGCGAATGTGAATTTAACATCGAAAGGCGTGGCAGTGTTGAGCGAGAACCCGCAGAGTCGGCTTCGCTAGAACGCTGTGAAATGGAATCGTGTCGGGTGGTGTCGTCTAAAGCTAAGTAAAACTTACTTCCGAGTTGAAACGCTTGTACAGAAAGAAAGTAGCAAACGATAGCACGGGGTATCCTCTTCAGGGAAACCAGCTAAAATTCCACGCAGACGCAATGTAAAGATTGATGTTCATTCACCGAGGAGGGTGTAGATACCGGCAGCATTGTGGCTTCTGTTGCAAAGGGAGAGACAAAAAGAATGAAGGAAAGGCAGGGAGGTGAAATGGACCCTGAAACGGTTTTGAAAATTTTGTACAAACTGATCGGGTCGTTTGACCAAGTCCTGAGGGTCATTTACAAACCAATTTGAGCTCTCTGCGCAAACTGCGCCATTTATTACAACGCTTTAAAGCTGCTGATCGCTGTAGATTGCTGCTACTCCGCCAAACGCGTTTTCAACAACCCATTCACAAAGCGACATGTACTGCGCACTTGACGTCACCATGGCTGCTGATCTGATTGGCTAAGGAACGCGTGGCACAGGCCCCGTGAAAGCGGAGACTAACCCCGAGCGCTCGAAGGAAGAGTTTGGGTAGTCGAGGGTAAAAGGTGGAGCGCAGGAGGTGGGTACCTGTTTATTACTCGTAACTCCGTTGATAAGGGGTGTTTCGACTGAATTACGATGCTATTGATTTGTTCCAATAGTGATCTGATCAAAAACGAAACGTGAAAAAAGAAAACGTTTTAGGCACCCTTCCACTCTAACGGAGGACCTCCACTGTATATAGTTTGCTAGACTACACGTGTGGACGAAAATGATAAGATAAGAAATGGGGAAAGGACGAGTACAAATAATGTGCATGCACAGCGTTCTGCAGCTGTAGAGGAGCACAGTGCACGGACAAAAATGTCACGTACGCTCTTCTGGCTCACAACTTTCTGTGAAAGATTCGTTCACAGGAGTAGGAAGCAGTGCACAATGAACGTCGCAATACCCCTGCCGGTATAAAAAAATTTAGGCCACAGCTGAAATTGTTCGCTTACGCTACTTGCAAGCCTGGGAGAAATCTGTCCCACTTGAGACCAGTCAACATTGTGCATTCATTCTTGTGTGCGATGGTTGCGGACATTAGCACCGGAGCTACTGAGGATGACAGTATAGTGGAGAACGTTCCAAGATTCTGGTTTTCATAACACGGTCTCCGCGGACAAGTAGTATCGAGGGAACGCCAGCTGACAGTTCCGGTACAGACAAAAGTATTAAAAACTGAGTATTGTATAACGGGAGACCTAATGCGGCAGTTAAGTAAGGGCGAGCGGCGATGCACAAAAGCCAAAAGGGTGTAGAAAATATTTCGGACACAGAGTTAAATGAACATCGATGCTTTATGAGGTGAATGTTCTTGAACACGGAGTGTCCTTGCGAAACAAAATTTCAACAAGCGGACTATAATATCCTTCAGGGCATCTGTCTCGAAGAAAACCCATCAGTTAAACGTAAGCTTGAATGCAGCGACTTGTTTCACGGCGTTCATCAGTCATGAAATATGAAATAGATCCAATTCATAATCCACGGGGACCTGCGCTCCATATTCACCCAAGTAATGGTGGCCGCTGTCGCACTTTTAAGGAGACGAGGTCCCGGTTGGAACTGCTGAGGCTTGTATATTACGAGCGATTGTGTCAAAGAGACATTTTCCACGTAAATGCTGTTATTAGCTACGCGCCATTAGTCTCGCAAACTACATTGTAGGAAAGCTGGCGTTACGGCTTTGAAAAGAGTTTATACAGCCTGATATAGCGGTGAGCAATCGATGAACGAGGAACGATGCCGATGCCAGAATTCCGACGAGAGTACTTGTCTTCGAAAAACGCAGGTTACGAAGTGAAGTTCACTTTTCGAAAACTCTGGCTCCAGTGACGTTGCTTGTACAATGATTTCATCGCCATTTCAACCATTCTGCTTCGTCATAAAATTTGCCCACTCAATGGTACGTTTCACTATAGTGCAACTTCAACGGTTCTTGGCAGCATGCTTTGCGATTTGACGCTGCCATGTCGTAGCAAAGCTTACAAAGCTGAATTCGTTGTGGCGACGCCCATAGAGTTTCCTAAATATACACTAGAGGGAACTCTGGCACCAGTGTCTGTAGGAGCTGCAACGCACGGCGCTTCAGCGAGCATGGAAATGATCGGTGTAAACGAATCTTTCTAATCTTCGTATTTTTGGCTGCGTGTGTGTTCGCGTGGCTTGGAGCTGTTTTCTCACAAAACAAAAATCAGCAAATGTTCAGTATTTGCACATCACGACCTTATTTTCTTGTAGGCTTACCTTTCAAATCGGGACACGAAGTTCCAAAGGGTTCGCTCTTCCCTTCGAAAGGAAACCGTAACACTGCAATAAACGAAGCCACAAGTACGATTCGTCGTCCGCAAGTACGAAGACTTGGCAAATCCGTGTACAACCCATCATTCCCATGATCGCTGAACGTTCGCAGCGCCAGAGTACCCTCTAGTTCATTTTAGAAAACTCCATGGCGACGCCTTCACGGCTACACGCCATCCATTACTAAGTACGTGCACCTTGCTCAATTTTTTTTTCCACTGCGGCGTTTGTTTGGCATCACTTGAAATCCCCCACAGCGCAACTAGCGATCGTGCCACTGCAAGGATAAGGTCCAACACATGGTGGCGAAAATTCATCACAGCGAAAGTTTCGAAACATTCATTGTACAGCACTGCCCATTCCCGACTTTCTCTGAGAGACAGCGCCGCCTTTCCGATACGAAGGATGATTACACGATTACACGAAATATACACGAGTTCGACGCATGCGAATTATCCTGTCTAAATGTATGTTCTCAAATGTTATTCGGTATGCTTATTCGGTATTTTCCAGTGAAGTTCCCGTAGCCTGATGCATCGTCAGAGCGTCTCGCTGCCAATGTGTAAAGGTGCGTTTCTCAAGGCATTTCTCCATCGCAAGAAAAGAAATCTTAACAGCAAAGAAGCATTAGCATGAACAGCAGTACTGTTGTTCACAGTCGAGGAACGACACATCTCTGACACTGAGAGCAACAAAGCAAGCTTGCAATCGGGAAATATAATAACAACGATCGATAGGGTTCGACGTCCGAAAACCACGACATGATCATGAGACACGCCGTAGCGCGACTGTTATTCAATGGGGTTTGCTATGCACTCGCCTTACTGAAGCGTTGCTGTTGTTCCAGAACTTAAATATTAAAGCGCTTTATTAGCGGTGGGTAGGCCCTTCGGTTGGCTAGGTAGGCCCTTGGCAAAAGTTCCTGAGAGCCACTGCCGTCAAATGTGCATTCTGCACACCGATTGCCGTTAATGTCTCATCTACTGTCATACAAAGCGGATCCAGACGCCAGAATAGTGTAGAGACAACAGACACGGCACACATTCATTCGCTCCTTATGTTTATCAAATATTAATCTCGGAGAAACAAACAATCGCAGAGGTAGCTATGCAAGAAGTGCGGGAAAAAAGTAACAAGAAGCTGAAGAACCTTCTGTGTGTAAAGAAAAAAAAAGGATAGAACCTTCCACTTCTGCGAATTTAGCATCGACGGCATCATTGCGCTGACATACAATTTCCAGAATATTCCTCTTGTTAAAAGCGCTTGGCCAAAGAGAGCCGACATTAGTCAACATAACGTGTCTTTGGAACCACAACAGTAGCCAATATAAGCGATAAGTTAGCGAATACCAAGCAACGATTTACCAGGACTAGCCATAGTTCAAGCCTAATTAGTTATAATTGGCCAATACATGTTAGCGAATAGTAGCCAACATCGTCTACTGTTCACCGATGCTGGAATTGTGGGAGTAAACAATACAAGCCAGAACCACGCCAGTTGAATTTCACCTACGTTTCGTAAACCACGAATAGGTGCGTTAAATTGAGCTGCCACATGAAAAACAAGACAAATGAAAGCAAACAATCGAGCAATATTACACCCCATAACAGAGGCAAGGCTTGAAATACTGATGTGACAACAGAACGACGCTTATGCGTAACACAAGTCTTAAAAACATAGAGCCATATTACTCGCATGCTTGACAAGACAATAAAAGTAAGTGTATGACAAGGAAAATAAGAAATAACCGAGTGTACCGCAAATAATTAGGTAATATGCCACGTATTCCACTTACAAGACATAGACAATGATTCAGACCCAATAGAACACAGGGAAGCGGTGCAGTTTGGCAGAGCAGCTAGCATAAAGTTCACTTGCAGTTTGTAATTAAAACCAGCAGGTAACGAAGCCGAAGGTTCTGTCCCTAATTATGGCTACTTATCTTCTGGTCCACTTCACCTTCTTCGCATCTATATGCTATTTTTCAAAAGTACAGTTAAAGAAACTGTACAATCAAAGTTACCTATACCTAACTTAGCTTCATTATCTCTCTGGTTTGCATTAACGTTTTGTAAAGCGAAGAAACGAGCCCTCATTATTCTCCTCCGTCATCATTTGGAATCATTTGCCATTCAACGAAGTCCGTACAATGTAACCAAAACAAATAATATATGTCGTGAAGCGATGGGCCGGGTTGACATCGTCAGAGCCCAATTGGAGAGAAAGGGCGACAAAAAACTCAAGTTAACTAAGCTGACACGATCGCGTAAAATCTTGCGCTGCGGCCTGTGTTATGACTACGAGAACAATCGTATGAGAAGTAAGGACGCGTCCCTAAAAAAACACCAACTGCTGAGGCAGAGATTCCACACCGTCAGCGCCACGCTGCAAATGTTACCAAATGTTACCGAGGTATCTGCAACGTTGCGTCAACGTTACGGCAACAACGCACGTTATTACGGATGCTAGAATGTGAAAATACTGTACACAACCGTGGGCACGTCTAAAGCGTAGAGCAAGAGTGCTACGGTTGGTGTTACCTGTAGCGCAAAGGTAACGCTGTCATAATCACACTTTGAAGCTGCAACAAAACAACTTTAACGGCTAGAACGTTGGCGCACAAGAAACAGCGCTATTTTTTTTCTTACTAGAAAAAAAAAAGAACAGTGATTGAACTAACCCAAGTTACAATTTCAATCATACAATTGTGATTAACTCACGCATGTTCAGAATCAAGCTGTACGTGAGTCAATCACACATGAAGGCACATGTATTCGAAACAAGAGGAGACCAAACGTCGAAACAATAGCTGCCCAGGTTTCATGTATCAATACCCCATGATTGCGTGGGACGCCATTGTGGATGGGCTTTTTAAAATGTAGACTATCTAGGGTTCCCCAACGTGCACATAAATCTAAGCACACGGCCCCAGAGCATTTCCGCCACCATCGAAATGCGGGCGCCACAACTTGGAAGATAGCGTACGTGTGCGGGATATCTGGAAGCGTTTGCGTACAGCGCATGCGCAGTCGAGAGTACGCAATCTGATGACTTGCATTATCAGCTTTACACCATACGGAAATTGTTTAGCAGATGCAACGCAGTGATGGTACTGTCACCATGTGAAAAGAAATGTAAGTGAGAAGTTAATACAACAAGAAAGTAACGTGATAGAACGGCAAATTATTTGCAATAGTAAGTGGTTAGCGTTAAGGCATTACAGAGATCATTGTTCAAAACTGCTTCAATCGTATCCTGTATATCTTGTACTTTTTTAGTGCGTCCCAGAACTACAAATAACCCACGCAAGGTAGAAGCATCCACAGAAAAATGAACGCAACACCGATCATAACCCTTTTTATTGTTCACTACATCATCCTCAGTTTAAGTTGAACCTTCTTTGCGATATCTCAGTTGGTGCGACATTTTATTATCACGAACGGAAGACTAGCACTTGTTGCCATTTCGCTGCAATGCCACTACTGTCTCTATTCTTGCAATGGTGATAGCAAAGGATGATGCATCGGCACTCAGATTTCGCAGATTATCGGTATCTTCTACAAAAATCGCACTCGACGCTGCTCACTTTCTTTGGCATAAAGCGGCTGCAAGCGGCAACATGTAGTCGCCGATGTCCAGCGAAAGCGATCCGACTGAAAGGACATGCTTTCAAATACCACACCACTACCGAGAAGCGTGCTTAACCGCACACGCTCTTAGTCCAAGGAGAAGCCACCCTTTCAGTGATGCTCAACACCTACTTGCTTGCCGACGGTGCTTCGATGCGATTCACAGTGAGCATGAGTTTAAGTAACAGAGATACAGAGGTAAACAAACATGCAGCCTAGCTATGCTTACACACATGCTACGAATCATTGAGACAACAGCGTCACTCATCCAGTAACATCTGTTAAGAAAAAAAAAATGAACGTACGTCAACGAGTTATCGGCTCAGCAACGGCCTAGATGGCACGTGAAATAGAAAGCCGAAACAACAATCCCAACCGTCGACTTCGTGAAACAACAAGTGATACGAGGATAAGAGCGGTCCTGCATTCCGCGGCGCGAAAAGCACCCAAACGCGCGAGCTGCAATGGCAGCCACAACTTCAAAACCGGAATTAAAACCTCTGAAAACAGTGTGAAAGAATAAAAAAAGAGAAACACAACGCGCGAATTCCCAAACTTGTTGTGTGTTGCCTGGCAACCAACCAGCCCTCGGTTCCACCGTATTCGTATTGAAATACAAACTATGAGCAGGGGAAAGAACTGAAAAAAAAAATAAGCACGTCGTATCTGACACCATGGGTGCGAGGGCTTTCGTAGCGAAGTGACGACGCGACACCGAGAGGGAGGAGGTGAAAGTACACGACAAACACGTTGCCTTCGGAAAACGAGAGAGAAGGTAAGAGAGAAAGCATTCAATTCTTCGATAAAACGAACTCTACGTTGGCATCACTACAAAAACGTGCCTCCCCTCCCCTCCCATTCTACGCTGCCTACACAGAGCGCTCTCTAGCAACGCCAGCTTCCCTATCGTGGAGAATACTCGAAAAGGCAACGAACGTGACTGGGAATGTGAAGTGCTCGTTTTCCCGAGTACGCCTGGCGACGACACGTTACCTTAAGCTTGTGAGGGCGCGCGCGGTGCGCCAGACAGCGAGCTCTTGTGTACGTGTGTTTATTTTCCTCCCCTCCTACTTCCTCCACCCCATCCCCCACAGGCTCCCTTTTCAACTCGAAAAGCCACCCCCTCGCTGACGACAGGCGATATACGTTCTACAAACCTCGTCGACTTCCTTTTCTCCCCCATTCTCATCTGTATTTCTTTCCCGAGCCCATCCCTACAATTTTCCCTTTTCAGCTTACAACGTTATGCAGCCACGTCTGCTCGCGATCCACGAACCGAACGTCGTCTGCTACATAGCACCGTCACCTTTTTCTTCCTTACGCTCCCCTTTTTCCCTCAGCCTCAACGTCTGCTCTTTTCCTCGCACAGTCCACGTTTCTTGAATATCTGCTTGCCTCCCAACGTTATGCAGCGGCGTCTGCTCGCAACCCATGCACTGGGATGCCATCTGCCACAGCCTGCCACGTTTTCTTTTCCCTCCCAAACGCTCCTCTCTATTTTCCCCAGCAAGACTTTCAGACGTGTCTGCATAGACAAGAGCCTCGAAAAGCACAGGGAGAGAGATAGGTATACACTGAAGCGAGTGGGTGGTGGAGATGCTAGGGAAAAAGGCTTCAAAAAAGGGCGGGTATGTCGCGAGGTAAAGGAAAGATGGAGAACGGCGCCGAAAGAACGTGACCCAACACCTCCACGCCCCACGTTGTCATTCGTCTCACATCGACTGTTATTCGTCTACGGTTTTGCTTACACATACCAGGTTTCTCCATCCACATCTCCTTTGCACATTCTTGTGCCGAGTGCTTTGCAAGAAAAGAACCATACGCGAGTCTGATTCGACTTCCCAAGCGCGTCGTTTCGACGACACAATGATGGCCCTGAATTTGTTGCTTTTTTATTTGTGAATTTCCCGAAGGAACACAACTCCTCTAGGCAAAAAGAATTTTCCAGTGACGTGGTTACGACTCGCTACGATGCGCGTACGGGCGCTGCTCTGCATACTGCGAGTAGCGGGGATGCCAGTTCTTTAAAAGGTCCCGCTTCAATGCGAGTCGTTGCACGCCCGGACAAACGCTGCGCCAAAGCGGAGATAACATCGGCGAGAAATGGTGCTGACGCACACAAAGCTTGGACGCAAAGGAAATGCATGCAGACGATGCAAGCCGTAGACATTCTGTTGACCCGATGCTACTGTATATCACGACAGGGTTTCAGCGAGATACAAATATCCCGTTTTTCAGCGGAGACCAGGGGACATAGAGACGTCAGAAAGAAGGAGGCAATCCAGGGGCCGGCTTTGAACGAAATCAATTTGTCTATCTCGGGCGATAAACAGTGTATTGTGAATACTAGTTCAAAGTGTACTAGCTCGAATATTTCATATTTCACTGCATGCATAAGAAAATAACTGATAAAATTATTTCAGTACCCATCCACAGTGAGAGTCACAGAGAGCAAGCAACATAATACATGCCGAAAATCTGATCGGTTAATAATAACGTCCACTTTCACATCCCAGAACCACAATAAGATTACGAAGAACGCCGTTAGAGGATGGTCCCGAAAATTTTTGACAACACAGCGATTGATAACGCGAGTCTTAATCTAAGCAACCGGCCCTCTGTTATTTCACTTCCGCCGAAACGGGGCCGCCACGGGCGGAATTCAATCCCACGACCTTGGGGTCCGCAGTTGAGAACCCCATACACTAGGTCACCACGGCGGGAAAGCATCAAACAGATCAACAGTTCAGTTGTGCTCTCTAAATTGTGGAATGAATACTTAAAAGCTCGGGAGAAAGTAACCTAAAATAGAAACCACTTGGGAACAATTGTTTTTAAATTTCAACAAAGTAGAGGGTAATTCATTGAATGCCGAATGCGGACACTATCCTCTCCCCGTCCCCTACAAACCCCGCCCCCCCCTCCCCCAATATCCACACACAATAGTCACACAAAAATGCAAGAAAAATCGAATGCTGAGAACAGAGATTGAAACTGTGATGAAACACACTCACGAAGGCTATTAAACGCACTGATTGCGTTCAGCTCTGGTCTCATCACGCGCTTCCGGGACACGCATACGGAGCCGAGACAAGACACAAAGGAAGTCGGACGGTCAAACGCTCCCCACTTTCGGATTCAATTAGATACAGCATCGGGAAAAGAAGCAAAAAAGTGGCAGACTCGAACAATTCTTCGGACTATGAACTCATTTACTAGCACGGCAAGGCCCTCTCGCACCGAAAGCAATCCAGTGTTAGCGAGCGCAACTTCTTATGTGGTAAGGCAACGCTCCGTCTCTGTTTCGTGCAGCACTGTTTGATGCGTAATCCGTAACACAACGCCATACTTGTCTACACTTGCACTGCGGCGCACTCGCCATACTCGTGCGCTTTATACGCGAAACTCCTCATCTTGCCGCAACAAATTTGTCTGAATCTCATTTTTTTTCCGCGAACCATTACAGATTGTAACAACCTGCGAACAGACCAACTATTGTCTTTAGCATCATCGAGTGATTCCCTCTAGGTCGCCCTGGAAAGTCTTGTTTTCCAATTCTTTTAAAACTGTTTCGATTTCATTGACGATAATTTGTTTCACTGATACTGCGTTCACACATTTGCTTGTGTTGCCTCTTCGCCGCCAGTGCTACCTTCACTTCTTTTCTCGAATTCCGTTAGCATTATTTCTTGCTTGTCATCCACCTTTACCGTGTTTTCACCTTTACTGTACAAAGTTTCGATACCACGTGACCTGAAGTAGTTCGGTAAGTAAATTAAGAACATCGTCGCAATTTTTGCCTGAAGGGTCATACCATTCCCCACCACAATGCCTCCTAAATTGCGACTGCGGCTCACGTTAAGAGAAAAAGAGCCAGTACGTTGTTGTAATCACTCATTTGTTCTTACGCATGCACGATGTGTCTTGTTAAGTAGAAAGCCTTAGAGACCGCGGCCAACGGGAAAACTGACCACAGGCGGGAGCGTGCGCACGAGAAATGCCGATTGATACGCGAGGTTTAACGTCCCAAAACCACCATATGACTATGAAAGACGCCGAAGCGGAGGGCTCAGGACATTTCAACCACCTGGGGTTCTTTAACGTGCCCCCAAATCTGAGCACACAGGCAACAACATTTCCGCCTCCATCGAAAAATGCAGGCGCCGCCGCCGGGATTCGATACCGCGATCTGCGGGTCAGCAGCCGAGTATCTTAGCCACCAGACCACCGCAGCGGGGCAACAGTTCTTCATTCATTCGAAGCCACACTGGGGATGTTCGTCGGCAAGCTCAAATTGTCAACTTTGGAGCGAGCGGGAGACCACATTAGGAGGACAAAGCCCTCGGAAGGGGCAAAAAAGGATCGATACATAAACCCAGAAGGAAAAGATGATTGATGATGATTGATTTGTGGGGTTTAACGTTCCAAAACCACCATGTGATTATGAGAGACGCCGTAGTGGATGGCTCCAAAAATTTTGACCACCTGGGGCTCTGTAACGTTCACCCAAATCTGAGCAAACGAGCCTACAGCATTTCCACCTCCATTGGAAATGCAGCCGCTGCAGCCGGGATTCGATCCCGCGACCTGCGGGTCAGCAGCCGAGTAACTTAGCCACTAGAGACAAATAAAATAAACATAGGAAGCCTTTAGCCTTCGAGTAATGCTGGGCGAATGCTTAAGGGAGACTGCAAGTTCTTACTAAGGCTATTGCTTCCATTCCGATTGTTAGCTCTTAATGCTACTTGAATTTGCTGATAAGTGAAATAATCTCCCGGAACCACTTCCCATTTCCACACAAGCGGCACGCTCTTACGCTTGCACATTAAATGTCATTCAATCCTTCTAAAGATACCATGGCTGAAAGCGACTAAACACGGCCTCTCCATCGACAGCAGCGAATCCGGCAGAAAACAGTGCCGCGGAACTGTGCCGCACGTTGGCTCAACCGCACGGCAAGTAGAGTAAGGCAGTGCACGTTTTAAAGGCGAAGCTCCTTAAGGGTCGAGTCATGTCCCCTGTCCAGTACCCTGTCCGTCGGCGTGATGTATGGGTATATCGGTATGTATATGCGTATCTACATGGAGCGTGATTATGGGTATGTAGGTACATGGGTATGTATATGGGTATATGGGGCGTGATATATGGGTATATGGGCATCCATATGGGCATCATCGAGTGGGCGACGTATGGCGGTTAATGATCCCCCGGAGCTTAGCTCAATCGTCATCATACGCTGCGACTTTATTTCTTCCCTTGTTTCCAGCGCGCGAGTGCGTATTGGTCATAACTCCAGCATGCCTTCCTCCATTACGAGGACACCTCAGCCAATCGGCACGAGAAGAGGGAATGAGGAATGAAAGGCAGTGGAAAAGGTAAAGAAAAGAATAAA
This sequence comes from Rhipicephalus microplus, assembly GCF_013339725.1. Taxonomy (NCBI): domain Eukaryota; kingdom Metazoa; phylum Arthropoda; class Arachnida; order Ixodida; family Ixodidae; genus Rhipicephalus; species Rhipicephalus microplus. The sequence goes on along the minus strand of NC_051167.1, from coordinate 127,719,854 downwards.
AAAAATGTGTCAAGAGACATGTACGGAAGGGTGTTTCAGCTACCTTAACATGAAACATGTGGAAGGACAAAGCATGCAGTGTTCGCGCGTTAATCGGAGCCCCCAGTTGGCTACGCTTAGACACAGAGACCCGCAGTCCGCTTCATGTAATACGGACGACGCGAATATTTATTATTGAACCACTCACAAGAGCCATACCCTCTCTACTGAACTCTTTTAGTCTCCATCTCCATCCCTATACATAGTAACATATCAGTATACGGACGCCGAAAAAAATGTGTTATCCCAATAAAGAGCCTCTCTCTCTCTCTCCCACCAGAAATATACATTGCAGGTCAAGATCCAGTGCTCCCGTATATATACGTGGTGGCCGGTGGACGGTTATGTAGAGCGAAAAGCGTTTTTTCTTTAGATGCGGAGCATCTAAAACTCGAGGCTTGTAGTGCAGCGCCGTCCGCAAGCTTCCTCCTCCTTCTTCCACCATCTGTGCATCCCTTCCTCCTCTACACACCGCGCGCGCTTCACTCCTCCACCATCTGTGCACCCTTCCTCCTCTACACACAGCGTGCGCTTCTCCTCTTCACGAACATTCGCCAGCTGTATAATGTAGCGCGCATGCGCCGTCACGCTTCGAAAACATCGGCAGCTGACGCGCGCGCATGCGCCGTTGCGCTTCTCCCCCTTCTCGAACATTCGACAGCTGACAGTGCATGCGCCGTCGCGCTGTATATATACTCAAGGTTGGTGCTCGCTCGCTCAGTTGCCGCTCGTCGGTTGGTTTGTACGGCGCGTCGACGTCCGAGGTCGCAATGATCGACGTCCCTTCGACCAGCGCCGGCAACAACTGCAAACACCACCAGCCGACCACCATTCGCGGAACCTGCATCGACCACGTCTTTGCAAATTTCGACCTACGACCGCTGCAACCCGATCCACTCACTCTTCACTTTACCGACCAAAAAGCCATCGTGCTCAAAGTTCGTCGCAACAAATAAACACCGCCCTTTCGCATACGTGTCGTACGTGTTCACTCATTTAACACCCCTCCTACAACCACGTTAACCAATTTAGCCAGCGACCCAAGTAAGTCGCAATTTAACACCCCATTTCACAACCACGTTAACCAATTTAGCCATCGACCCAAGTAAGTCGCACTTTAACACCCCGTTAACCAATTATATGCTCCGCATCCTCCTCAGTGTTCCCCCGAGGGAAGCTGCGGGCAATTTTTTTTCTTTTATAGCCAACAAAACTCGCTAGCAGACGCTGGCAGCGTCGGCATTGTATCTCACGCGCGGGAGCGCGCTCTCGTTCCTTGCGAGCTCGAAGACAGGGTTCATCTCAGAAAGAGCGTTTTCGGACTCGACGCGCGCCAGACGCCATTTCTCCCTAGGTGGCGAGCTCCGAGGCGGTGGGGCCCGTTTCTGTGGCAAAGCAAGTGGGCTGTCACAACAGCAGACGATGCACGCCGATGCGCCAATACCTTAAAGGTGCTTGGCTCCTAAAACGTCTGTCCCTGTAGTGCAAATGTACGGAACATGGTGCGCCGCCTGCTGGGAAAACCACGAGAAGGCTCACCGACCGACGGAGACGAACGAACGGGAGAGAACTGCCTCACTTTTTCGCGTGATCTACCACAAATAGTCGAAGTGTTGATGGCTTAGCCAGTTGGTATGAATCCGTCGGTAGCAAATAGCGTGAAAAACAAGACGAACATAGAGGCCCAAGGGGTTTAATTCTTTTTTTCCCCTCTGTGTCCGGCTTTTTACTGTGGACACAAAAAGAGGGTATGTTCTAAGCAACTCCTGGCAGCAAGGCCAGGAGTTCCGTGGTACATGGAAAGAGAAGCGACGGTGGGAAAGTGATCGGCACAAGCAGGGGAATTGCCGATAAGAACGAAAACACTGGTAGCGACTGCACGACAGCGGCCTAATTACCTGATGGTCGTCACGTCGGATGCAACACGATCGGGTGTATGCGTTGTGCAAGACAACGAAGAGCGAAAGTAGTGAGCTGCGGGGTTTAGCGGTGTTTTTCGACAAGAATACCGCGAAACAGCGCATTTCAAAAGCGAGATAAGCCGAGCGAGCAGCGTAGAAGCCGTGAGGATCGATATACAATACCGTACCTCCCGAAAAGTCGCAGCTCTTGGCATTACGAGATACAATCTGTACAAAGAGGCTGCCGGGCCTCTATTGCGGACGCCGAACGTGTTGCAAGAAACAATACAGGAGGGTGACAAGGCTCCTGACAGGAATGAAGGAAACGAGAAAGAATTACGATTGATTGATATGTGGGGTTTAACTTCCCAAAACCATCATATGATTATGAGAGACGCCGTAGTGGAGAGCTCCGAAAATTTACAACACCTGGGATTCTTTAACGTGCACCCAAATCTGAGCACACAGGCCTGCAGCATTCTCGCCTCCATCGAAAATAACGAGAAAGAAAGAAAAAAAGAAAGATAGATAGATAGAAGAAAGAAAGAAAGAAAGAAAGAAAGAAAGAAAGAAAGAAAGAAGAAAGAAAGAAAGAAGGGGAATTGTGCTGCTCTATAAAAAAGTTAGTCAATGTGTGTACGTGTCAACCTGAAGAGGCAACAATCCCGTAGCGACATCAATGCCGTGTCCCGCATGAAAACAAAAACAGTGATACATACTGTGCAAACAATCGGGCCAAAAATCATGCCCTACGCGTGTACAGACACACAGCCCAAAGACCGGACGCCACGCAACAAAAAAAAAAGGGAAGGGGGAGGGAGGGAGGGCAAGAGGAGAACTGTCTCGCCATGTGTTCGGTTTCTTTGGATCACATTTTTTTTTGGTATCTCGTTCGCCCAATCCCCAAAAATCTGTTTTCGCTTTGCTTGTTCGTTCGTACGCTTCTCCAAAAACACGATGCTTTCTCCCGATATCGAAAGCTATTGCCACAGACGCCTCCTGCAATCGTGATGGCGCCACCGTCGAGAGAGCATCCGACATCATGTCCCCCTCGTTCAAGGACAGAATCGAGGTATGAATGGATAAATGGATGGACGGGCAGGATATAGATGAAAGGATGAATGGATGCACACAGCTCTCGGCTAACAAGATAACGCTGGGGAACAAGAAGAAAAGGGTATGAAGCCCTCATTTTCCCACGATCCCAAGAGTATCTTAGCAAGGAGAGAGATAAAAACACTCCGAAAGTAAAAAATCGCGGGCGACAAAGTGCAAGAGGGGTACGTGCAAGGAGGCGAAACGCAGCGCCGACCGTACGCGGATTGATGAAGACTGCGTTAGGTAGACGGCGTGGTTCAGAAGGAAGTAAAAACAGGACATAAAAAGGAACAGCGTATAGGGTTATGAGGAAATGCTCGGAGAAGCCATCCGCACAAACGGGGGGTTCGAAGGGGGCAAAAATGAGGAAAAACGAAATGATGGCCGAAGACGGTGAAAAAAAAGTAAAACCCCGAAAAACAACTTGTCCAGTTTGGCAATTAATGAAAATCGGGAAACCAAAAAGGGGAAGAAAAAAGGGGAAAGCACATATTATAAAAAGAAGCTAAAGTCTGATGAATGAATCACATATAAGAAAAATGAGGAAACCACAACGTCCCAACGAAAGAGGGAAAAGAATGGAGACGGTAAAGAAAATTGAGGGATGGGCCGAGGGGACGTGGGGATGCAACGTGGCGCCAGGGGGATGATGAGGACAGGGGTAGCGGGCACGATTGATGAATGCCGCGGGCGAAAAAGATGTGTCGGCCGTACGAACCACGCAACCGCAGGGAATACGCGAGAACACGCGCGGAGAAAGGCGAGGGGAAGAATTGGGAGAAAATACATCTCCGCGTTCGTCTGGCACTCCCAGGACGGGACGATGATCAGAGAACTGGGAATAAAAAGATAACGAATGAAAACGGAAATAAAGGCACACAAGAAGAACAGACGGAGTGACTTTCCAGATTAATGACAAGCGAGAGAGCTGACGGGAGAGGCAGAGATAGAAAATATAAACATGGTAAGGAGGTTAATGCTAATGAGAGCACGCCGCGAATTTAACCACAAGGGGAGAAAAAGAGACAGAACGCAATTTTGCCAGCAAAACACCGATAAATATTGCAATTCATTGTTACGTTATTGCGCACTGCTTGCGGGAAGGACGCTCGCGACGAAAGATTAGGCGGACACAAGCGCAAACTTTCAACTCAGCGATTGTGTCGATCTAGTACTCCATCTGCAGTGTGTCTTTCAAGAAGAGCGCAAGAACGTAACGATCAATAGTAACCAACACACCCAAGCAAGTACCATTATTTAATATTGCAAGAACAGAAAAGCAGAGGTAGCGGGCGGTGCCTTGTGGAATGAGGCTGACGAGAAATATTACCGGCTAAGATGGTTAGTTAGCTCACCGTTTCACTGAGGCAAGCTGATAGAGGCGAAGTAACACATTGATAGGAGGAGGAATAAACTTTATTATAAGAAACCAGCAGGTTTAGGTGGCCGGGCCTAGGCCTCCCATGGGGGGACGATAAAGACACGAATTTTTCATGCGCTAAGTGAGGAAGGTAACCTAATCTACGGATAGCGGAGAAAACCTTCCCGCCCGAACTATCAGCAGAATAACTACGTATTTCATCACGTGTACGCGTTATTTGATTGTCCAGGATATAACACCAAGCATAGTGTTCCCAAACCATCTCTTCTCTTGTTCCGTCTCAAGAGAAGCAAATAAAAAAAGAACTTCCCCACGACACTACTACTAAAATTCGCCAATACTTCATCATCTGTTTAGCGTACCTGCATTTGCTTGTATCCCAAACTTTTGCCAACACTTCGGGGGAAGATATTTTCCCTTTTCTACCAAGCTTAAGTACACCTCCATAGCCCTCTCATCGTCTGCTAGATATTTTAATCCCTATATTTGTGGCCTTCCAGCATCGGTTATTCTTTCATAGCAAGATTATTTTCTGCAGCGTTTTCTTCCCGGCCAAAAACAAGCCCCTAGACCTGATTGATCATGATGCAGCACGTTAGGGAACAGGTACAGTGATAGAAGTACGTTATTACTTTTCGGAGGATACTTTGGAGCAGGAAAAGTATAGTGCTTTGGAGCGGCCATAAGTGTTCCCGGAGCAAAAAAAATAGGAGCAGATATTAAATTTTATACACATTATTTGGAGTTCAGAGCATTGCCGAAGCATCTCGTGAATATTAAAATACTTCTTAATAAATATATTTACCAGATAAAAATCATTGTACATTACGTATACCAAGCAATGGCAGGTTGATAAAATGTGCTGTGAAAAATCAGTTAAATTTAAAATACCAGTACTTATGGCCGAACTCAAAAGAAACTGGATTAGCTGAGTGCCACATTTTTGAAGTAACCACTGTCTCATATAACGGTTGCCAAATAAGCAGTAGATAATCGATATGAGATACAAGCAATCCTGCATATTTTCACGATTCACCACACTAGCCTGCATGTCTAGCTGAATAAAAAAAGAACATCCAACAAGCTATATGTTTCATATGCCTGTTCTTGTCACACAAATGAGATCAGAGTCAATAATGCTACACACTAGTAGCACAATGGCATGATAGTACACATATTCTTTTCAGTTTCTATAGGACTTACGCGTCAGTCGCACAGTAAAAGTTCATCATCCTGATTCACTCGGTGTCATTTGAGAGCAAGCAGGTTTGGAGCAACAACTAACAAAAACTACTGTTTGGAGCCGCATGGAGCAGCGATTCTCTTCCGGAGCAGTTTGGACCGATTTGGAGCAGCACTTCCATCACTGCAGGTATAACCCAAGTGTAAACGGCTTCGCGAGTGCAATTGCAGCGGCACTTTCTTCATACTTCTCTAACAACGAAGCGGAGAGCGTGCTTTTAAGTTGCCTTAGAGTAGTGCGTCTCTCTTTACGTTTTCGGATAAAAGGAGGGGGTATAAAATTCAACACTACCTCTTACCATACACCTCACAATATTCATTTGAAGTGTTTACCTAAACGCACAGAGAAAATCGTTGAAATGAAGCGCGCTATTCTTGAAGGCTTTTTTTACCTTGCCAAAGCTATCATCATCATCATCATCATCATCATCATCATGATGACTACGGCCACCACTGCAGGGTAAAGGCCTCTGCCATGGGCCACCAATATCAACCAAGCCATGTGCTTTCTTTCTGCAGCCACGTTATGACGGCCAACTTCTTAGTCTCATAACCGCCAACGTAATTTCCTGTCTACCCCTCGCGCCTTTGCCTTCACTTGAAAATCAGTCGGTTACACATAATGACCAGCGGTTATCTTGCCTGCGCGCTAAGTTCCCGGCAAAAGTTCATTACTTCTTGATTTCAGCTACGATACCTTCAACTCCCGTTTGTTCCTCGGGCCACTCCACTGCCTTCCTGTCTCTTAAGGTTACACTAATTATGTCCTATGTGATATGTCGGTGGAGAAATCAAGACACTGCGAAGGAGCATCTGTTTGTAAACAATAACGACCTTTCGACGCTAAATTAAATTTGCCTGCAGAAAGGCCACGTCAGCCCCAGACCGCAGGAAACAAACACAAGAGGGTCCACAAACCCAGAAAACTAGAGAAACGGTACAATACGTAAAGAGAGATGAAAGAATGGGCAAGATCCGTGCACACAGGTCTACAATTCTGAAGTATACTATGGCATCATCTACATGGTTTTTTCTCAAACCGAGATTCTCGATTCCAAAAGAGACAGGGCGTGCGCACGCGGACACAAGACGGGAGTCAAGACACCACAAACACTTGGAAACAGCTGTAAATACGCAACATTAAGGAATAAAAAGGGCGAAAGCTTGATACCGCGTGTAATTTGATTATAACTACTCCATAACTACTATTTACGTTTGGTATTTCAAATTATTAGTTATTAAAATGAGCCAACACGTAACTAATATCTTCAAGCTTGTTCCCGTCAGGTTATTACGGCAGTCCCAAATACAAGATGAATAGCATAGTACCAGTAGTCTGGCTTTATAGTATTACGTAATACTTCAATTCGATTTCTTTATTTTTTATGTCACCTATCGTTCCTGAAATATCATTTCAAATTCTCGATTTTGCATTTCTTGACCGATTCCCCAGTGTGTGTACGTGTCGTAGATTGAAGCAAAAAGAAATTATCCAGGAATGCCCACGCAGAATGCGAACGGACTTATCAATCTGGCACGCGTGGTGGTCTGCGTGAAACGTAACTGTTGACACGCAGAAAATAGCTCAAGCTTTCTCTAGTCCTAAGCTAAAAATGTCGATTCAGCAGAAGACAAAGAGAGAGAGAGAGAGAAAAAAATTCAATTACAAAACCGGAGAGAGGTCAGCCTGAGTCGCATTTTTCCCTAGCCTGCTGTTCTACACTGGGGGCAGGGAAAAGAAATATCAACAGATGACGATGGTAAGTTAAGGGAGACGAGATCGTAGACCCGCCAAGCTGGGGGCATGTCTACAAGCGGCGATCCAGTCAGGTGGCTTGCAAGGAGGTTTGTAGCGAGCAGCCCACACTGTGTGCACAGCTTGACTATATTATACTATACTAAGCTAGGCTATGCTATGACATGCTCTACATGATAATTATGGGCCGCCTGTTTCAACTTCTCGTGTCAACCATCTGTACAGAGTGATTGGGCGGCGAAAGGGCGCGAGCCAGTTCACGATGGCGATAAGCTTCTATCCCCGAAACAGAACACGCCGCGAGAGCAGAGAGCTGCGATGTAAGAAGCAATGGAGACGGATAAGAGAGCACGCGACCAAGCTGGAAACGAGACGAGAAGAGACGAACAAGGAGAGAGGGCAATGGTGCAAAAGGTGGAGCAAAGGGTAGCGACGCCACACAAAAAGGGGGCGCAAAGAAACTCGACGGCGGCGAAACACGTGCGCGCTCAGGGCGTCGGAGAGCGTTCATCAATCATGCGCGCCGTCGGCGCGACGGGATACAAGTCCCCAATTCGGGAATCGCGCCAACTTCTCGACGCCGGGATTCGCGTTGAAAGCGTCGACGGCGCCGTCGACGCAGATATCGACGCCGAGGAGGCGCCTCTGTACACAACGCTCCGGCTCTTCCCCAGTACGGTGCAGCGCACTCAGAGCGGTATCGTCTCGGCAAGTAGGAAGACGCGATTACAAACATCGAGTTTCCGACGAGGTATACCAAAAAATCAGGCGCTTAGACGTTTAGGCGTGCCTATTGTTGAAGAAATCACTAGGACATTCTGTCACGTTAGGTGCTAACCACCATAGTTACTTTTCTACAGGAGGTCAGACGCAGTGTTTGAAAGTGCGACGTTTTTCTGCGCTTTAAATATTTGTACTGAGACTGAACATTGAATGTTACTGATTCTGATGGTTACAGTGAGTGTAGCGTTCTGATGAGCTTTCTTTTCCGACATAACTAATTGAATTGTTCTGAAATAGTGTGTACAGCAGCTATGTCATTGCAACTAAGAACCTCGATTGTAGCCCTGTTTCGTTTCTATTGAGATCTTGATATCTCAGCAAAACTAATATGTTATACGTGCGATCTTTAGCAACGGTTATTGTAGCGAGCAGAAAAACGTTCTATGAGTCATCGATTGCATTAACACTGCTCGTTTGGCCTTGAGCGGTAGGGCCACTTAGTAGAGGCACTGTTTCAAAAAAAAAAAAAGCACTGGTTTGTAAGTACAACTAGCGTCGATGCTGTACACACATAAACACTAAAAACATTGTACGCGTATAAAACGTGCACAAATGCTTCGTATATACACTTGGTCCTTTTATAGTACGCCCACTGGACGATGTCGACAAGCCAGATTAAAAACAAAACCAGTCATCAAGCGGCTAGCCGACTACAAATAGGGAGAGAATATAAAGACAGAAAAAGTGAGAGGGGATCCTACGAAGGCAGGCCGAAGGCACCAACGATCGGCGGCGAAGATAAGTGCCGACAGGGACGAGTTGCATATAGGGTCGCCAAAGCGGGGCCAAACACGCCGAGGTCCTAGGGCGACGAAGATGGAGTTCGGGGGCGGACAGATGCCCGCGGGTGCGCCCACAAGAGACGCCGCCAGACGGCGCTCTACAATCGAGCTCTCTCGGCAGCTCTTCGATGCGCCGACAGCCGTCTGTCTTGCCGCTATATTCCTTCTTTTTCGAGGTTCGTGAATATTGGGTCACAATTCTTCTCCACAAACGGATGGCTCCATTGATCGCTAGTGACCCGGCGTGGCCTCGCTTTATTTAAGTCGCACCATGCTCGTGCAAACGCCCCTGATTTGTGGTGCAGCCCCACATGGTTCTGTGAATTTATTTTCTTCTTTATTAGCGTTATTAATTTAGTATGTTTTTTTAACGGAAGCCTTATATGCTTTATCATACGCGAAAGATGGCCGCTTCAGCATCCCATTTGAGCGGCGCCAGAACAAATTATGAAGAAAAAAAATACAGCATAAAGTGATGACTTCATGATTATGTCGCACATAATAATTCGTGGCGTCATTCGTTCGTCAATCGGGAGTCAATCCCAGAGGCCATTCGAACCAAAGCGAAAAGAAGATAACTTAGAACGCCTCAGATCCCTGAGGCCCCACGAAATCCAAGTTAATGCGAATAAGTTCTCAGAGAGTGGTGTGGGAGGCTGAATGCACCGATTTATAATAAAAAAAAAACGTTTCTTTGTATGCGAGACAAATTATGGCGGAGTTCAATTCAGTGTGCGGTGTGACCACCCTTAGTGCGCACACGTCTCCCTCCTCTCTCCTTTCCTACGCTGCTCCCTCTTTCCCAAGTCACCAGCAAAAGCAACGACACGCTTCCTTAGCAGGACGGCGTCCACACCTCCACTGCGCATGCGCATCCCCTTCCCCTCCTTCCTCTCATACGTTTCCCCTCCTACGCTTTTTGTGGAAAACGCGTTCTACGTTTCCGTGAGACAGGGCGCGTCTGCTTTCTTCGTAGCAGTTGATCATCGGTCTTGCGGCGTTCCACATTTCCGTGAGATGGAGCGCGTCCGCTTACGTTAGTAAAGGATCACGTTCGACGTCCCTGGCGTGTGCATTGAGGGACCAGCTGTTTAGCATTGCTATAGTCATGGTCACCAGCAGCGTTCACGGTTTGCGGTTGCCGGCATCAAGCGATGGTGACCGGCAAGTGTTAGGGCCATTCCATGCGCTAGCCGCCCTGCCACAACGCACTTGGCGGCACATCTGCCGCAACCAAGCGGGGAGGCAAATCAGCCAATTGGCGACGCCCTTTCACCCTACGCTTGTGTGAGGAAGGTGTTCCGGCACGTGCGTTGTGGCTGTGCGGGTAGCCCGTGCAAGGGCCCTTAGTCAGGTAGAGGTTCCGAATGTTGGTGCACCTACTTGAGGCGACGTAGGCGAGCTTCTGTGCGTGCCGTTCACCATCTCTGCGCTGCTTCGTATCTATACATGGTTCCCTTTTGCGGGAGGTATTATTATTATATTATTATTATTATTATTATTATTATTATTATTATTATTATTATTATTATTATTATTATTATTAGGGGCGAAGCTCCTTATAGCGGCACCCGTTCGTCCCCCGTAGTATGTAACAAGTATAACATTTTGACCTCCAAGGTGGTGCCCGTGAGAGACTTCTTCTGTGCGTTGTTGAACAATAAAAAATAGTGCTCAATGTACATGTAAATGGCTGCTGATGGGGAATGAGAGACAGGAGCATTCGGCTTTTAGTTAACGCGCATGCGATCACCATTAGCAGCCATTGGCATGTACACTGAGCACTATCTGACAAGAAAGGGTTGCTACGTTATACTCGCTGGGTGTAACCTCCTTAGCTTCAGAAAGGTTTAGCGAGCGTTGAGCCGCACTGCCATGAATACAATGAACTTGTACATACCATGAATAAACTCGAGTTGGTTAAAAATGGGAAGTAGATACGAAGCGCAAGCCGTAAGAAAGTAAAAGCCGAGTTCTCCGCCTCTCATTTCCCATTAGCAGCCATTGGCATGTACATTAAGCACTATCTGACTGAAAAAATTTGCTACGTCATACTCGCTGGGCGTAACCTCCTTGGTTTTCGAAAGGCTTAGCGAGCGTTCGGCCGCAGTGCCATGAATACAGTGAACTAGTATATACCATGAACTCGAGGTGGTTAAAGGTGGGAAGTGGACCCGAAGCGCAAGCCGTAAGAAAGTGTGCGTGTACCACTTCTCGTTTAGTCCTTGGAATGTCCGCTGGATGGCGGTGCTTCTATATGGGGAATATATGATGAAAAGATGCGAGATGGTGGTACTTAGAGTGTTGAATAGATGGACGAACGGACACATAGACAGGTGCATGGAGGGACGCATGAACGGACGCAGGGGCGGATGCATGGACGAACGCAGGGACGGACGCACGAACAGACGCACGCACGGACGGGCTGATGGACGCATGGACGGTCACACTGACGGACGCATGGACGGACGGAAGCAAGAATGAATGGACGGACGAATTCTTCACCCCACTCTCCATAATTCACTCCGTAGATATGCTGCCATTATTATTATTATTATTATTATTATTATTATTATTATTATTATTATTATTATTATTATTATTATTGCCTTCGATTCGACTGAGGTGGATGCATGAGAAATCTTGAGAGTTGTTTAACGGCAATGCAGTCTTTAGCACAAATTAAGTATTGTTCATATTTTTCTTTTTCGTTCTCTTCTTCCCTCATCAATCCCTTATTCCTTCTACTCCACCTCCCCAATCTCCTGAGTAGGAAAGCTTTTCTTGTTAGCCTCCCTACTTTGTACTTTTCTGTCTCCTTACTTCTTTCTTTCCCTGCACGTGCTTAGTGGACGAAACAATAAAGATTTCCGACAAAATTTAACAACAGGAAAACTTGCTCGGCGCTGCAGTAGTTCTCCATGGAAACATCAAAGCAATGGTGACACTGCATGATGATCGTCTCAACTTTTTACTTGCAGCCCCAGACTTCACTACAGTTCTGTTTACACGTTCGAAGTTATTGTCCTCACATTCACTCGAAATTAACGGAGCATCGGATTTGTTAACCAGCCGATAGGCAAGCTGGCAGAACACGGTGTCTTTTTCAGAACTTGTTGGTTGGTTTAGTTGGTAGCTCGTCATACTCTAGAAACATAGCGCAATTTGGTAATCCCTCGAAACACGCACTCACACACACTTGTAATAAAGAAACACTCATCCCCCGAGCACTGTGTGTGGTGTGGGTTTCTTGATTGCAAGCGTGAGTGATGGTGAGTTTTTTTTTTTTCAGGGATTACCAAATTGCGCTAAGTACCTACAGTACTGTGCCCCGCCGTGATGGTCTAGTGGCTAAGGTAGGTACTCGGCTGCTGACCCGCAGGTCGCGGGATCAAATCCCGTTTGTGGCAGCAGCGTTTCTGATGGAGGCGGAAATGTTGTAGGCCCGTGTGCTCAGATTTGGCTGCACGTTAAAGAACCCCAGAGGTCGAAATTTCCGTAGCCTTCCACTGCGGCGTCTCTCATAATCATATGGTGGTTTCGGGATGCTAAACCCCACATAACAATCAATACCTACAGTACTGTATCTTTGTCACCGGTAAATCAACAGCTGTACAATCCAGCTGAAGTTACTTGGTGTTCCCCAGTGTGGCGAAGAGAAACTAAGCTATCCAAGCAGCAACACTATGAGCTATACGGGGAGTATTAAACAAACGATTATACAAGCCGATGTGCTTATGCACGCCGCCGCCGCCCCGAAAATCTATAACTCATGATAGTTTTATTTACATAAAAAAAGATAAGTAGGTAGCTAATTGAATTACGCAGATGCATAAAGATGAGAATGAGACACATAAATAGCGATAAAATAAATATAGAGTGAGTCAGCGAGAGAATGAGTGAGTGAGTGATAAACACTGATATCGAAAGGAAAATAAACAAATTAAAAATTATCTGGCACGCAATATAGGATATAAAAATATGAATGAGATATCGAACAAAAAAAAAAAATCTGATGTCAGATAGCCATCCGTAAACAGGCAGCGACAGAGAGACGCACACTGGTTATTCGTGCGCACCACGAACACAGCGACACTAACTCCAAGTGCAATCATCCGCTATGCCTACTACCGCATATTGGGTGGGTACCTGAAGCGCGTTCTTCAGACTAACCCAATTACTGCGCCACGTACCAGACTTGGGCTTCTGTCAAAACAGAAAGGTTTGGCTTCCCAGCCCAATCTCCACCTAACAAGCCTCATAAAGAGCGGCTAAACCAACGAGTGGCGTCGGGTGCACCGAAAAAAACATGTAGTAAAAAGCAAACCTTTGATTGGGTTTGACGGAACACACCTTAGAGTGACTTTCACAGAACGAAAGACAAGCAATAGCACCGACGCACAATAAATCTGTAGCTTTATGAAAACCATTTAGTCTCCTACATTCTTGTGTTCATTTTGAATTTCGTTTTCCGGTGTTCCCACTATATGAGTCAGTTTCTTAACTATACTAGCTCGGCCAGTGCAGTGTAGCGAGTGTAATGGGATTCAGTTTTTTTTTTTTCTGAGCGAGTGGTTCTCCAACTCGTATGCTGGAGCCGGGAGGGAGAGTCTGTGGTAGCGAAATGAGGGCGTCCGTTTTTGTTAATTAACGACGATTCCCCTAATTAGTACGTTTCCTTCCACTTCGCAAGTGAGGAGAATCGTTCGGTTACCTTTTCTACCTCTCTTTCTCCGTGGACCATGAGATCCACAATTAGTTAACTTTTTCAAAACTCCTAACGAACCTGAAAATTATCTTACATTTTAAGCAAATAGTTGAGCGTGTTAGTACGACTTACTAGAAAACAAACGGCACAAAGGCCAACACAGGGCTCACTAAAAAAAATCGAGCATTGAAGGAGTGTTTCTGCTACAGAACAATAATCGTCATCTACTTCGAGTACTTTCCTCGAGCTATCACTACGGTTCCAGTAGTACACGGTGGCGAACGGCGCGCGCGTTATCAGTGCGGCATATCATTCACGACACTAAAGTGGCCAGCACCAGGTTTTCAAGAAAGCAAACGCAAATTAGTCAGATGACTATTATTGCTGTGTAGCAGAACTACTCCCCGAATACTCCTTTTTTTTTTCTCTCGTAGAGCGTTGTCTGTATCTTCTATATTCCTGGCGGTGCCTGTTTTGCGCAACATTTTTCTAGTTTGCTTACATCCTGCAGCTTAAAGCCTTTTAGCTGATAATTTAACATACAAGAGTGATGTGTCGAACCTAAATTTTCGGTGAGAAGTAAGAATTCACCAAAGTAAACTCAATTCGCGCCCAAAATCCTCCGCAAAGCAGGCTTCACTGCTGGCGAGGTGCCCATGCGGTGAAGCATCGCGGCGCTGACAGGGGCGGTAACTGCCCGATATGCGTTGCTTCCCTCTATCATGATCGTCGTTTTCCGAGCTGTACGAGCGACAGCCTCTTCGAGAAGCCGAGGAAATACTCTTCTGCTCCATCGTAGTAATGGCTGGCCCGACACGCTCGCCCATCTTTACGAGGATGAACCACGCGCCGTAAAGACACAGACGAAAGCGATGCTCTCGTTTCGTTTTTTTGTTCGTTATTCTTTCATCTGTCGTTCCCGACGACGCTCAAAGCTAAGAGGGCCTCTGCGAGAACCGAGGCGGGCTTCCTTTCAAGGCACTGGCCGCAGCAGTAGACGTCAATCCCTTCGGCTCCGCGTTCATCCCTGCTTCGGCGCTGATAGCGTTCACTGCTTCCCACGGCATATCGTGGTGCGGCCCACACGTCAGGCGTCTCTGAAGCTCCCCAGGAAAACGACATAAACCACGCTGCACGCGTTAACTAGCCCCTTTCGCTGTTTGCGAGCACAGGTCCTGGATGGCTTCCCGTATCGAGCACCGCCGCGACCTAGTAGCACTGGCGGAAAACCAAAGTCTTAGCGAGTGGTCTGCCCAATTCAACGCTTTTGCCTCATGACCAGCCAAATATTTCAAATACATTTTCTTTTAGGCTGCACTACATTACACGAGCTAGTACTGAAGTTTTAGCGCCATCCTCTTATCTTGAAGCGGGAAAAAAATAGATGCGAAGCAGCTCTTTCACTCACGTGTGTAACGCCCTACGTAAGTGCATCCGTACAAACGCGCCGCAACACTTTCCCCTCACCGAAGGTGTTGGAGCGGCTGCCAAGTAGGTCACGCCGCAGCTACGCGTTGGTTGACGTCACGCTCCCCTCTCACGTTTCCCTCGCAGTTACGCACTGACATCCTTCTCTCCCACACCCACAGCAAGCTTTTCGCAGCACCCGCGGCTGCCAATTCGACGCAGCGTGTCTGCAGGAACCTCTCAGCGTGCACTTCACCGATCACAAGGCCGTGGTAGTCAAGCCGAAACGCGCGCCTGCTCCGGTCCACGGCCGATGCCTTTACTCTGTAAAAGCAACGACTACGAAGCGTTGCGAAACGCTTTAATTGAAACTTACACGAACCCCTACCCGTCCTCTCGATGATGGTTGGTGCGGCCACATACAGGCCGTGACAGAATGTGAAAACGCGTAAGAAATATGCGCGTGAAATACGCAAGCCAGAGTGACGAGCGAGATACATATGCGCAGGCGGCGGTGGGGACAGGCGAACGCCCTTTAAAACGATAAGAAAAAAAACTGCCATCTATCTCCGAAAAACCCGGGTCGAAAACTGGCTGGGATCTCGAGACAGGAAGGAGGTGGGCCGAATGCATCCTGATTTGGCAATTCAACTTTGTAAGCCCAATGGCTACCTGCCTCTTATTTTATGTGTCTATGTGTGCATTGCATACGTATCAGGGCTTTATCGATAGTTTTCTTTTTCTTTCTCTCTTCTCGTCCTTATAGTTTTCTTTCCCGTTCCCCCAGCTTAGGGTAGCGACCGGGCTTAACCTGGTTAGCCTCCCTGAATAGCAGATATATGAGCTAGTTAATTAAGTGTTTAGTCTACGAAAACAGGCTGTGGAAACACAAACACAAAGAAGCGGTGAAATGCACTTCTTTCCTGACTTACTTATCCTGTCCGTGTCTGAACGCCCTGTCTTTTAGAATAACCTCCCTGCCTTTCATTTTTTTCCTTCTTTTTACATTAGGCTTACACACACACACACACACACACACACACACACACACACACACACACACACACACACACACACACACACACACACACACACACACACACGCACGCACGCACACACACACACACACACACTGTGAGCGTTTGTTCGTGCGTGTTTGTACAATTCTATTTTTTTTTTCACTTCGAATGTTACAGCGTGGACCAAGGCATCGAAAAGGCCCTCAGACACACGAGGGCAGGAGTAAAACGCGGAAGAAGGGTGTGTCAGTCGCGGGGCATTGAAGAGCGTGCGACGTAAAAAAAAAGGTAAAAAGCGGCGGTGCATTATTCATATCAAAATGCCCCGAGGAAATCTAGGAGTCCCTGACATCTCCCGCCCACGCCTACAGACCGACTTCCACGGGCTTTACCGTTTGTCGCATTTCACTGCCTTTGTGTGCCTTGTTTTCACGTATGTAGATGTGCCCGCACGGCCGCTACATTTCACGCCCTATCGCCGTGTCCCCGTATACTTTATAACATTTCGCAAGCGTGCGACTGGATTCGAGGCGGCGGAAGGAGAAAGCATGGGCGAGGCATATACCGAACAAAGGCCGGCCGAGGCAAGGTGATGAATGTTATCGTGACAGCAGGACAGGAGAAAATAATATTATTAATGACAAAAGAGAACACTCTCTAGGGAAGTACGAATGCGTAGACGGTCACTGCTCTATTGGTGGACGTGAGCGTACTGCAGAGAACACAACGATGCTGAAGACATCTTGATGTTCAAGACATCGCGGTGAAGACTTAAGCAGAGGAGTAGCCGGCGCCACGCATTGGCACCAACCTCTCCTTACATGCATTTATTAAAAAAAAAAAAGACTTAAGCAGCAGAGGCCCCGAATCAAGATTTACCTTTTCATTAGAGCGAACTTGCTCCCGCAAAACTATTTTGGTACGGTAAAGCTAACTTCTAGACAAAAAAGGCAACTTCGTACGGCGAACTCAACTTACGGCCAGCAATGTCAACTTCGCAGAACAGAGCTGACTTATGCCACGCGAAGCTAGCTTGTGCCCCTCAAAGGTACATTATTATGGCAAAAAGCTTACTTCTGTATAGCTATAAGCTAACTTGCGCCAAGCAAAGTAACTTGGCACGGCAAACATAACTTGCGCCCCACAAAGCAACTCAAGTACGGCAATGCTAACTAAAGTAAGACAAAGCTAGCTTGTGTACGGGAAAGGTAACTTGTTTCACGCCACATAAACTTAACTGTAAGGTACTTTAAAGCAAACTTGTGTATAGCTAAGCAAACTTGTGCCTCGCAAAGCTATCTTGTGCCCCGCCAGACAAACTTGGGGAGCCCGAAAGGCCAGGTTGTGTACAGCAAACCTAAACGTGTTCCCTATAGCTAACTTATTTACTTCAAGGCTTACTTGTGCCCCCAAAAGAACCTGGGTGCGAAAAGACTTGTGCTTCACAAAGCTGGTGCCTGCACGGCAAAGCTATAATGTTTACGGCAAAGCCGACTTACCTACGGCACAACTAACTTGCGTGTTTCACCGCAACACCCACATTTCCGCAACTGCGGCGAGCATGGTCGTCGATCGTAAAAAGACTAACACGAAAAACTAACGCGTGCGTCATCTAAAGATCAGTCACAGTAAATTGCAGCTTATTCGCAGTTACGTGCATACATTCTGTACAGTACTCATTCATTCTAGCATACGAATCGAACTACAGCATTCGTCAAAATTTAAGAAGGTTGCGACACTTGTTGCGAGAAGATTCTGACCCCTCCATATTCTACCGCGCCCTCAACCTGTCATAGGCAAGAAAGTTTCAAGGTAAACAACTGCCAAAAAATACGTTTGCCGTCTTTCCGGAAGAACTTCTGACGTCAACAGTCTGTTCAAGTGACGTCACGAAGGAATGAGCTCTCGATAGGTCCTTACAAAAACGAAATCAGATGTAAATCATCGCCTACACTGCTTTACCATGCAGTCGCACGATGCGCATGAGTATTACGCGCGATCAACCTATTCCACTTCATTCTGTGCGTCTTGCACGGCGTTAGAGGAAATGACAGCGAGATGACAAAAAGCAAGAAATCTTGATATGCTTCATGCTTATTGCTCAAACTGTTCGCCTGTCTCAAGAAAAAAAACAAGGAAAGAAAAAGACACAGCGCCTGCGAGAAGAGTAGTGAAGGCGAGTGAGAAGCCATTCTCTCGTTTTTGAACTGGGGACGGTTGAGGGGGCCCTTAATGCAAATTGGCTGTTGCTGACGCGCCCATGCACTCAAACGAAAAGCAAAAGCGGTCTCAACCATTAATGTTTTATACATTCAAGCGGCCAATAGAAACGCTATGCGAAGTAGGACATGCGCAACAATACCACACCGTTTACGAAACCCCCCGCTACACAGCGTTACATTTTTTTATGATAGATGATGTCACTACGGTTTGTCAATTTTGCAAGATACTCTTAAAAGAGAGAGAGAGAAATGGAGAAGGTGGATAGCAAACAAAGACAGGCATGGAACTACTACTGCCCATCACTTTGTTATTTTACAGCAAAAGCTGGTACGGGTCGCGTGCGGCGCCATAGTTGTCCGCCACCACCGGTGTCCGTAACCACTACCACACAAAATAAGAAAGAAAAACAAAACTTGTGATGAAGAAAAAACACCAAGGACACAATAAAATTTAAAGCCGGGTAACCTGCGTGCTTGCCCAGTATTCTACCACTGAAGCCCCGCCAGTGCTTGGGACTCACTTGCAAAATGGCAATTGGCAGGCCTGATGGGAAAACAATCAGGTTAATATGGGTAACAAAGCGTTTCATAACAGCGAAGGACCGACGAGGCGCCACACAACGCTAATTTCATAACGATTGGGTAGTCCAATGTATAAACTTATTACAAACTCTTGTTCTTGATCACCTATTAACTGTGGTGTATACCCACTTCATGCATAATTCGTTATCGTTCTCAGCAACTGCATAAAAAGAAAAAAAAAAAACCTTTGTACAAAATTTGTCGCAAGTGTGTAGCAGATATCACGCTTCTCCGAAGAATAACGAAGGATAGCGTAGTGAATACCAGCCCACCACACAAAAACTATTATCACTTATGGCGCAGTGGGTACCGTGCAAGTGTGATTGTAGCAGTTAACCAAATAATGTTTAAAAAATGCTCTGAAAGGCCACTTTTCCAGCTTTCGCTGTGACTGTCCTGTGCATTCCGCGCAGGCCTGGCGGTATTTTGAAATCAAACTACAAAATTTGGCAAGTTGCTTAAATAGAAATTGTACTGGATGTTTTGTGAATTTGGCGAGAAAATGCAAAGCCACTCTCAAAGTATTTTACTATGTTGAGTTATTGAGGGAACTTTTGTGAAAACGATTTTGCTTGTAGAATGATGAAATCCGTTCTCGCTATTGCATGTAACCAGGGTATGCTTCTGAAACAAAATAATAATTATAGGCTTGACCGTTCTTCAGTTGAAAATTTAGATGCGTGATGATTAGAATTTTAGCGCTTTTTTTTTTCCTTATAAAGAAACACGTTCGTAAAAATACATTTTTGCTGGCAACACCACTTCTTTACTTCAGTAATGGCGCATGCTATCTACAAGGATGTGAAAGAAGTTCTATATGATAGCTGCAGTGGTTAGAAATTGTTCCTCTTCTGAGTAAAATAGTGTTTGAAAAAAAAAAAACACCATTTATAGTTCCAGTTGACGTAGTGCAATCACAAGATCAAGCGAATTTGGGGCCATTTTTAAATACTTTGCACTGCGCATGAAACCGCACCACTTCATGTAAGTACTTTTTCAGAATGCTGAAATATCGTGCAATAAAAATAGAAAAAAAAATCGCATTTTCAGTCAATTTTGCCCTGCATCCCCCCCCCCCCCTTCTCCCTAAAACAGAGCACCACTCTGTCACAACTCCTTAGAGACCATCGCAAAGCCTTCTCGAACCCCGAAAAGCAAGGACCGGTCGCCATCGAAAGCGACAGCTCTACCTGCCTTCGAAAGCGACTGCGATTACGTGCACTCCGTATGAAATTTCCGGCTTACGCCACATCACGGAGGGGCTGTAATCAGCCGTCTAGTAGTTCGAACTTTCGAATAATATAATAAAAGTAACGTTCAAAGGCGTACGTCGCACCCTGGGGCAATGCAGCGGTATGACAGTGGTGGCAAAGACGACAGACTACGACGTCAGGCGTCGCCAATGGCAACACCACATATAAAGCTGAACGACGTCAAGAGCACTATCAATATAGTCGTAAAAAAAAAAGAAAAGAAAAAGATACTCTAAATCGCCTGGGGTCACCGTTCTTTTAAATGACACGGCAGAAATAGAGATATTGAAGCAAAAAAGCAAACCGAAACAAACGAAGCATGGTAAATACATTTCACCGTGAAAATGATTACGATGAACAGGGACGAATACGGTCGAATCTTCATTTAGAGCGATGCGTCGAACATCTATTTGCGAAAAAAACCTAATATAGTAGAATTTTTTTTGATTTTGTAACAATAGACCAAGCCATATTATTAGGGAGCTAATTAGAGATGTACTAAGTTTGCATCTAATAATAACGAGCTTTTTAATGGGAGTTGAATCAGCGACTCGATACGCCAAGTTGCCTAAAAACATTGCACTAACAAAGAAAAGGTGTGTTCATGTATTATATTCCCACTGATTCCGTGAGCCGCATGCCGTTTCAAACCGTCGAAACGTGGGATGGCGTAACTGTCGACTGCGAAAATTCACATAAAAAGACACGGCACACTCTACAGCAATTTATTACTAATTATGTATAAAAAAGGGCCCAATTATTGAAAAGCTCGACTTGTGCTACCTGCGCTTTGCCATCAGCACTCACCACTTAGAGCGGTACAATTACGCGTAATGATTCCGGGGCGAAAAGGCACGACAAAGAACTCGCTATTACTTTCTCTCTTCTTTTTTTTCCTTCTGCCAGAATAATCCGGTGCAAATCCAGCGAATGGTGCAGCCAAAAAGCACGTGTTCAACCTATACAATGCATTCAATACAATTCCGAATCGCGAGGTCGATTAGGAGCAACTTTTATTTAATAAATTCCCGCTCGTACCACGCACGTCGATACTTCTGAATATGATCATTAAAAAAATAATCAGGAATCCTCCATTCAATCGGCGAGCTGTCTCAATCCACTTAATATCATTCTTTTCACACAAGGCGTACAAGGCATGATTGAATGTCGCGCGTCATACAGAACGCGCCGGATATAAGCGACACACAAACGGGGCGAACACTTCGGAGCTTCGACACCGCAAAATTAAAAAAAAGCTAACAATAAAACACGAACGAACATCCCACGGCTGCAATGAAAGCAGAAAGGCAAAAAAGAATGTTAGAACCAGACCACGAAGGAGTTTTTTATATCACAAGAGATGCGGGAGAAGAACTACCATGGATACGAAGTGAAATAGAAAAAAATATTGCAGCCTTTCGCAGAGCTGAAGAGATGAAACGCGTATGGGAAACGCCTCAAATACTCCTGTGTTTCACCGCGAAACGGACGGGCAGACCACCCACCCGACTGTCGACAGCGCCGGCTCGAGGAGGTATATCGGCATCGACGAGGTACATATAGTGGAGGGCGAGAGGACGTGCAATTCGTCATCAACAACAACACCATCACAACAACTACAACGACGACAAAAAAAAAAGAAGTGGAAACGTTGGAGTCATGCCGAAACAGAAGCAGACAGACAGAGACGGACAACGGGAGCGAGTGCTGCGTTTGTCCAAATTGGATGTGGAGGAAAAAAATGCAAACAGGGGAAGAGGATGGATGTGCGGAAAGCAACCGTCCGGTTCCGAGCGCAGCGTGTCGTTCGAGATGTGAGCAAGGAAGGGAGCGACGGCCGAGGATACAAAATGTAAGACCAAAACTCTGTAACTACAAAACTGCGAAACTAGAGCAGGAGAAAAAAAGGTAAGAAAAAATAAGGAACGAAATGGAGGGAGAGAAGGGAAGAGGTTAAGAAGAAAAAGAAAGAAGGAAGGAAAAGAAAAGCAAGGCAGGAGGCTAGAAGGAAGGCAGGGTAGAAAGAAAGCAAGTAAGAAAGGAACGAAAAAAAAATCTAAAAATTAAATAAAGAAAAAGGAAGAAAGAAAGAAAGTAGAACCTTTCCACCCACGCTAATATAGCATATGGGCTTGGAAATACTACAGCGGTACGACGGCGACCTCGGAGTAGGCGGGAGAGGGCTATTTCGTAAACGGCACGGGACGGGCTCAGGGCGATGAGATGGAATACAAACGGGACCGATTGGACGGAAGAACGAGCCAGGCATGTTTTGCAACCAAAAAGAGTTAAGAGTAATGCCCCAAGTTTTTTTTTTCTTTACAAATCTTCGGAAAAACGAACAAATACAGCACACCCACGCATCGGCAAATAGCTAACAAAAACAAGATGATGTGGAAAAAGAAAAAAGCAAAACTGAAGATGGCCGAAATTTTTTTACATCGGGAGTACAAATGTATTATTGCAGCTTATAAAGTGTTTTACCTGAGACATGTGAGCGCTGCCATCTCGGGATATTAAGCCAATGTTTTCTTGTTTTCGTGTATTGCAAGACGAATTAACGAGACTATGAAATATTGTGTGCACATATCCAACCCTTGCTTCACTTGCTCCCAAAGTATTTTGATCAGTGAATAGAGGAACAAATAGAGCAGAAAATGTAAATATATTACTGGCTGAAAAAACTGTGCTTTTTATAAAAAACACGCTATACATGCAGCATATTGCAATTTTCCGCCAAGAAAAAACGAAAGAAAATTGAAACAAGAATGATTAAACTATTATGGTCAATAAATAGTACCGCAATTAATTGATAAAATTTTGTTTCGTACTAATTACTCCAACTAGAAATGTGATAGAAATTATTTAGCGTGACACAGTTTAACTTGTTTGAAGCAACACAACTACTTCTCACAATCACATATACCTCCACGATTTGTTCCAGTATGATCCGAGATTGTCGAAAATTGACCGGGTACACGTACACTTGATATAGAATGACCCATTTGTATATATATATATATATATATATATATATATATATATATATATCGTTGGGCTCGTAAAGTGTTCACCTACTTGTACATTAGAGTGTTGATACTAAACGGAGGAAGCGAAATCAAAAATTGTCAACCAAGTATTTAGACGACAGCAGAATACCAAGCCAAAAGGAAAGATCGGTTGAGAAAAAGGTGAAGAAAATAGAGAGGGAAATGTGGAAGGTTGGAATATTTACGAAATCATCACTGGAGACCTACCGAACTTCCAAGCAGGAAATTGCAAAAGAAAAGATCAATAGTACATGGGCTATTTTCCTGCTGTTCGAGGCCAGAACGGGAGTATTGCGGAACATGCAACACGTACCGAGCTAAATACGAAGGCACAGACACGTTATGTAGTGCGTGTGGAGAGGAGGAAGAAACGGCTGAACATTTGATAATGCCCTGTAAAGGGCTCCACCCTATAGTCTAAGATAATGGCTCGGATTTTTTCAAAGCGTTGGAGTTTAAGGTCAGTGAAGGCGAAATAGACTTTAAACGGGTAGAAATAACCAGGAGGAGGCCAACTGATTGGTGGCTACAATCAAGGCGCGAGTGAAATTCACATGGAGTTAATATACTGACTATTAATTTTATGGAAATTCAAGCCTTCAACACAAGGTGATAGTACTTGACTTTATGGCAAGGTGACGTGAGCTGCCGCCCGATCTGAAGGGCACAGCCGCATACATTCATCTATCCATCTAGCCATTCAGATGCGTTGCGTTTCTCGGTCATGGGTGCGATGCTGTCTTCTAAACTGTCAGCCTAGACTGTCTACGTTGGTGTCTAGAATTAGAACACAGCCCAGGACGATTACCGCAAGCCTCGCCAGCCGTGTCCACGTGACCAACCACGTGACTCAACCACTTTGCCTGTCAAGAAGGACCAGCGGGGCTTCAGTTATACCGGTAAGCCACGGCCACGCAAAGCAATGAGGAGGCTGGTCCATCTGTGCCGAAGTTCTTTGCGCGGCAAAAGCTGTGTCGGGCCGTGGAGCGGATGAACCTCGGTTCACTGATTAGTTACTGAGGGAACGGGAGCACCAGCGCTCAAAGTGGCTGGCTCAAACGTGTGAAGGACATCGGGGGAGTGATGTAGAAAGACGACAGCGATGACATTTAGGGGCGACAATAGGCGTGTCGCACTCGACTTCAGCGGCAGTTTCAAAGACCTGCAAAAACGACCGCACTGAGTGTTCACAGCGCGGCACGTTCAACTAGCCATATCGTTTGGTTGGCCAACTGTGCTTCGGCTACGAGGACAACCAACCATAACTAGGAATAACAATATTTCACCCGCACAACCGGGCCTTTTCTACCTAATGGAGCATTATCCTATTTTTTTTCTTCTTTAAATAAAATGAGCCGATGACAGACTGATCATTCTGTTTACGTGTCTTCATTTCTGCATGTGTGCTTATAAGTTGCGCTGAAAGAAAATAAAAAAAATGACTGCTACTGGGCTCGTACGCTAACTGCAGAATGTCTGGCAGAAAATATAATTAAAAAAAATTGTTTGAATCATCACTTTTTAATATATATGTTAGGGAACCACACCTCCTTCTACTACCAAACTAATCACGACTATAAAGGCAAAAACACCCGCCGCGGCGGTCTGTAATGGTTTAAGTTGTTCGACGGCTCACCCAAAGGTCGCAGGATCGAATCCCGGCCATGGCGGTCACGTTTTCAATGAAGGCCGAAACGCTCAAGGTCCACGTGCTTATATTAGCGTGCACGTTGAAGAACGTCAAGTGGCTCAAATTTCTGGAGCCCTTTACTACGGCGTCTCTCATAATCTCATCGCGGTTTTGGGCACGCTAGACACCAGCAATAATTATTATAGTTTAGATTAACGAAAGGAGAAAATAGCAAACAACGAAAACGTCGAAGAATTACCACATTTTTCTTTTAGGGGAATATCCCTTTTACGATTCCCTTACGACAACGAGGGACAGCCATTCAAACCTAATCTCCCTGCTTCTTTGCTCGGTCCCTGTGTCCACGCACAAATACACACACAATATATATATATATATATATATATATATATATATATATATATATATATATATATATATATATATATATATATATAAGAGGAGGGGGGGGGCAAGGCACGCGCCATACAACCGGCCATGTTTATCTGCGGAGCTTATCACTCTATACCAGCGCTATTAAAGCTTATACTCTTGGAGAGAAAAAGAAAGGGGGTGGGGGGTCTGTCGACAGGCACCGTTTCGCTTATCCGGGCCATTCCTTAGCGCCTCCTCCTCGCCGTCCGAACGTCCCACTGTCCTGCCTAGCTGCGTTCTCAATGGCTCGACAACGAACGAGAGGCGGGAATCGACGCGGACAAAATGGGCGCCCAGGGAAGAAAAGCGGGAGCACAAGGATCGGTTGTTGCCGCAATGGTGAGGCTCAGTGGAGCCGCCGCCAGGGGAACCATTGTCGACAATGGAAGTGGCCGTCGTCGGTTACGCTGGGCGACGCCGAGAAAAACGGGCCACCCGCGGTAACGACCCTGCCGAACGGGGGAGAAGCGTGCAATAGGCGAGGCGCTGAAGTTCCGGTTCCGGACTTGAACCACCGCAACAATATACATATGGCAGCCAGTGTACTCTTTGTTTCTCTGTTTTTTGTGTGTGAGAGCGACGCAGAGAATGAGAAATAACAATAAAATATTCTCTGGGGTCTTACGTCCCAAAACCACGATATAATTATGAGAGACGCCGTAGGTAGTGGAGGTATCTGCCAATTTCGACAACCTGGTGTTCGCTAACGTGTACTGACAACGCACACTACACGGTTCATATCGCCTCCGTCGAAATCCGACCGCCACGACCGAGATTATCGAAACCGCGACCTTTGGGTCAGCACCCAAGCAACGTAGTCACTGCTTCCCCGAGGCGGAAGAGATAATAATTATTAAGAAGATCCGGGGATCAGCGCCTCAAAACCAAGCTATGATTATAATGGAGGACACTGTAGTGAAGAGCACTGGGAATTTGCATCACCTAAAGTTTTTTTCACGTCCACCTAAATCTGAGCACACGGGCCTCAAACATTTTCGCCGAAAATGGGGTCGCCGCGTCGAGGATTCGATTCCGCGACCTTCGATTCAGAAGCCGAGCGCCATAAAAGCCAGACCACCGCGTGGCTGCGGCAGACAGTCGAAATCGAGACACACTACACAACGGACACTACTTGTACAGAGGGTTCCACTGTTAAAAGGAATAACTGCGTGAGCAGCATGTTTAGATTTCGCTATCTTACCGAACCATAGCGGCTTAGATATGCATAAGACCACTGGTGGTTAAATGTTCCGACTACTCTTGACAGACTATTGATGTGCATGAAGATTTTTTCTTAATCCACTTACTTTTAGAGGACCAGGAATATTAATGGTGTGCAATCGAGTGTTCCCTTTAACAATGGACCATAGTGTACATATGGCAGCGGTGTCGCAGACGCGGCCGCGCAAGTCCGGCCCATGCAAGTCCGTTCACGTCGTTCTTCTTCCTCTCCTCGCGAACAAGACAGATTTCAAGTGGGGGATGACTGATGAACAGTAGATGAACACCAACAATCGATCGTAACGATCGCCTCGGCACAAGATGCTTATGCACACATCTCTAGGTGACGGTGGTTGCGGCGTTGCAACAGGCTGGATTAGCCAGGCCTAAATAGTCGGCATTTATTCCGACTGAGCTCGTCTCTGATAAACATTGCCAGGCATAAAGACAGCGCATTTGGGGGAAGCGATTTTAAATGAAAAGAAGAGAGAAGTGAGCCCCGTAACTGCCTTTCGGGGGAGGACAGACACCTTAACACTAGCTCACAAGGAATGGGGGTAGAGAAGGGATTAAACGGATAGAATCAAAAGGTAAAGAGAGAGAGAGAGAGAGGAAGGAGAGAGCGAGGCGCAGGGACGGCGAGCGACAGAAGTAAGATGAAGACAGGAAAGATGGACACGGTCGCAGGAGTCCGAGGACGGGGCACGACAGGCGAGAGCTCTTGTCGGCGTGAGGAGATGGCGTAAAGTAAGTCCAGTAGGCCAGAGCTACGCCGTCGTCATCGTCGGGGACCGGCGTCAAGAGTTTGCGTAGGACCAACCCAGTCGGCCAGAGCTGCACTCTCGTCGGAGATCACGAGGGCACAACCGGTCGGCACGGCTTCAATCAAGCAACTTCTTATCGAGTAAGTCAGCAATCGTTTACAATATTCAACTATGTGATAAAGCTTTCAACACCTTTGCTTCACTTTGCTAATCGCAGCCATTCTCCTTCCCGTAGGGAGAATCTAAACCTATTTGAAACCGCCCGTTAGGCGGGCAGTAAACATGCTGAAGACGCAAGCCAACCATAACATTTCGCTGATTGGATCGCGGTCTAACCATGCTAAACATTTAGTCCTAGAAATTAAGCGGTCACACTATTTTATCGAAATTCTTATGGACGACGGCTACGCAAACGCCCGTAGTAGTGTAGCGTATCAACAACAGCCCAAACGTATGAGTGCTTTAAAAAAAATTGAAGGACCCTTAAGCTTCGCCTTTAGGAGTTGAACGCGACAACGATATCTAGCCCATAGTGCACCCTTCAACCGCTAAGTGGATACTTATTCATATGTTTTGTTACATACACACGCACGCACACAGTAGATTGGACCAGCGCGCGCTATTATCGCCGAATGGGCTCTTTTTCGTCGTGACACCTGTCGAGCGAAATAACCATGGAATGAATTCACTAGAAGAGCTTATTGCCTTACGAATTCAACGCAGCAAAAATTTTAGGAATCCGTCCAGTGCCAGTGGAGTTACAAAGGTTTGTCGCATGCTGCAATTGCATTATCTCTCCTCTCATCCCGACGAAAGCGCTGGAAGCTGAGCAGGGAGGAATGGCAGGGCAAAGAAACTACCGCGCCTCGTGACCTTGAGCACTTTTTTTTTTCTTCGAATGCGCGGCTTTTTCAGTGTGATCGCGCACGCACGCGTAGACAAGTGGCGGCCTTTGGCGGCTATCTCGGTAACTTCATTTTTAGGTCACAGACGCACAGACGACTTTCTCCTCACAACCAACGAGGCCGACGCCGGCGGCGGGTTTTTTGTGACACGAGCTCTTTCTGTCACGTTAAACTCAACACATATCGTTTCTGACACGAATCTGTCACGTTAAAACTCAACACATATCCACGGGGTGAATAATGACGAGTAGGCGAAGCTTCAGAGATAATCATCGGTAAAACCGTGAATCTCACGTGTGTAATTCGCCCAGTAGATCATCGTGCAAATACATCATGAGAAAGACGGCCTGTATGTGTATATATAGAAAGCATCTTTTATTTATTCTTAGAGACGATAGATGGCTTGCGATGTCCCTTCATTATGACGGATTTCTAGTCCGTGA
This sequence comes from Rhipicephalus microplus, assembly GCF_013339725.1. NCBI lineage: Eukaryota > Metazoa > Arthropoda > Arachnida > Ixodida > Ixodidae > Rhipicephalus > Rhipicephalus microplus. The sequence goes on along the minus strand of NC_051167.1, from coordinate 127,691,233 downwards.
ATTGAAGAGCGAGCGGTTCCTGTATAGGTTGCAGTGGAATATTTACAAATACTACGTCAACACATGTTCCTCGGATCGTGAG